>CM046368.1:12343371-12380506 GCA_025413025.1 Ficus hispida | reverse complement strand
TGAACGTTGTCAGCAAGCCTTTGACGAACTAAAAAAGTATCTCTCTAGCCCTCCTATTCTATCCAAACCACTCATCGGAGAAAGTTTGTTTTTATACTTAGCCGTAACTGAAGAAGCTATAAGTGCCGTTCTAGTTCGAGACTCGAATGGCGAGCAACCAGTCTACTATGTCAGCAAGTCGCTCCTTGATGCGGAGACGCGATACCCGGTAGTTGAAAAATTGGCCTTGCCTTGATAACGGCTGCAAGGAAGTTGAGGCCATATTTTCAATCACATTCGATCGTCGTGTTATCAACCTATCCCTACGAGCCATTCTGCATAGTCCAAACTTATCTGGACGTCTGACGAAATGGGCGGTAGTGCTGAGCGAATTTGACATCGAATACCGGGTCAGAACGAGTTTGAAATCACAAGTACTTGCTGACTTCGTAGCTGAACTCACTCCAATTCCTTCCACAACGAAAGACGAAGGAGAATGCTCATGGACGCTCATGGTGGATGAAGCATCAAATTTGAAGGGATCTGGAGTGGGAGTATTTTGTAAGTCACCCAATGGAGAAATTATCGAGCAGTCATTCCGACTGGGGTTCAACGCCTCGAACAACGAAGCCGAGTACGAAGCATTGATCGCTGGGCTACGCTTGGCTAAAGCACTGGGGGCTCGACTCCTCAACATCCATAGTGATTCGCAACTAATTGTGAATCAAGTACTTGGATAATACACAGCCAAGGACACAAGAATGGAAGCATACTTGAACGTTGTTCGTTCGCTTGTTCAGCATTTTGAAGAATACAAGATTCAACAAGTTCCACGGGATTCAAATGCATAAGCAGATGCCTTGGCTGCGTTCGGTTCGATGTCCGAGTCACATGTGCGTCGAAGCATCCCAGTTGGATTTATCGAAGAGCCAGCATTCAGGTTGAAGCCACGATAACTTCAGACGAAGTAAAAAGAAGACTGGCGAACGCCCATTATAGCTTACTTGAAGAAGGGACTTTTACCAGACGACAAGCAGGAGGCACGAAAGATCAAAACTAAAGCCGCAAGATTTTCACTGATCAATGACGTCCTCTTTCGTCGTTCGTTTAGCGGTCCCTACGTTGATGTCTCGACGACAATGAAGCTATTTATGTGTTGAAAGAAATCCATGAAGGCGAATGCGGAAACCATTCTGGGGGACGATCTCTATGCAACAAAGTCAAGCGTCAAGGCTACTACTGGCCAACCATGCTCCAAGACAGTGAAGACTTTGTCAAGCGGTGTGATAAATGCAAAGACATTCCCCCATTTTCCACCAGCCATCCAAACGACTTTCGAGCGTTGCATCACCATATCCATTCATGAAATACTCAATGGATATAGTGGGTCCATTGCCAAGGGCGAGCGCCAACGCAAATATCTACTCGTACTCACTGACTACTTCACAAAGTGGGTTGAGGCAGAAGCATTTGCGGAAATTAAAGATGCGGACGTTGAAGGCTTCATAGGAAGAACATCATTTGCAGATTCGGCTTGTCGCAGGAAATTGTCACTGACAATGGATCCCAGTTCATCTCAGGCAACTTCAGAAATTCTGTCAAGCATGGAAGATCGAGCTTAGCTTTTCAACCCCGAGGTATCCCAAGGGAACGGACAAGCTGAAGCTACTAACAAGACCATCGTTCAGAATCTGAAGAAGAAGCTCAAAGATCGAAAGGGTCATTGGGCAGATGAACTTCATGGAGTACTTTGGGCGTACAGAACAACCCCACGAAGAGCGAACGGTGAATCTCCATTCTCACTAACCTTCGGTGCTGAAGCTGTTGTCCCAGCAGAAATCGGTGTCCCTACACTCCGGCGTGAATTTGCTTTGGAACATGAAAGTCAAAATCAAGAAATGCTCAATGATAGTCTGGACGTTCTTGACGAAAAACGAGATCGAGCCCTGATTCGCATGGCAAACTATCAGCAATCAGTGGCGAGGTACTACAATTCGAAAGTTCGACCGAGAACTTTTAACGAAGGAGATCTCGTACTTCGGAAAGTATTCCAGAACACAGCCGAGCCAAACGCTGGAAAATTAGGAGCAAATTGGGAGGGTCCTTACAGGATCTTGAAGGTTATTCGACCAGGCGTCTACCGTCTGGAAACGAGCGATGGAAAAGAGGTTCTCCGCAGTTGGAACGCTCATCATCTCCGAAAATATTACATGTAATTTTTTTTTGTATTTTTCAGAAAGACTTCAAAACTTCATCTTTATTCTTGTAAGGGCTAGATCCATTACGGCGAGCGTTTGTCGCTGCATCGAAACCCGTAGGTCTATGCCTTAAAACGGCACTGCTCTTACACAAAGTACGAGCTGCCACCTGAACTACGTTCGACTTGATCCCTAAACATTGGGTACGTAGGCAGCTCGTATTCGCTAGTACGAGTTCAGTCGTAAATTCAAATTCAAATGTATTGGAACTACGAATGGCTTGATCCCTGAACATTGGGTACGTAGGCAGCTCGTCACACTTGAACGAGTCCAGCTATAATCCATTATAAAATCATGTTTCTTCGACAGAAGACTTGTATTCTCTTAAATTCATTTTCCTTGATTGTGAATTTAACTTTTTCGATTATCAACGTTGGAGCATTCATTGTTCATCTTAACGAACTTAACGATCAATAATCCTATGCTTCCTAATGTACAACGCAGCTCGATCGCTGTTCATCTCAACATATAACGTTCGTCTTAACGAACATTCGTCCTAAAGATTCACTATCATGTGTTTTCAATTATCTACAACGTTGTAGATCAAAAGCTGTTCGATTCAACATCAAACGTTCGTCCGAATATATTCGACGATTCGTAATCGTACAGTTATTTCTAAACTTCGCAGTTCGATCGCTGTGAGGTTCGTCATTTAACGCTCGATTCAACAAAATTGACATCACACTTTGCATATTTGTATACGACAATGAATGTGCAAATAAAACTTCTCATTAATTCAATGGAATAAATTTTTACAATAAAAGTCATTGTTTCAATGAAAATAAAAATTAAAATTACAAAGGAGAAATTAATTCTCCGATTCTTGAGGCTCAGGTACTTCAGTCGCGAGATCGACGTTCGGAGCATTTGATTCAGCTACAGAATCAGCAATCGAAATACCCGATTCGATTACAGGAGGATCAGGAACAGGTGATGAAGTTCCAGCTTCATCAATCAGGAACTCATAGAGCTCGATCTCATCGTCGACATCAGCATCGACGAGCAGCCCTTGTCTATACTCCTTGAGTATGTCATATCGGGCTTTGAGAGTGGCCTTCTCGAACGGGTCCTGGATCTGAATAACGAGCGCGGATTTGTCAGCCTCCAGAGCCTGGTTCTTTGCTTGCACAGCATTGTACTTATCGACCATGGTCGACATTATGTCGGACATTTCTTTTCCCGACTCAAGAACCCTCTGAAGCTCAGACGTTAAACCATCCGCGCTCGATTTAACATCGTTAAACTTACGTTCGATGTTCAGCATCCTCTCTTCCCTCTCCCTGTCCTTATCCTCAAGCAGCTTGTTTTTATCCTCGAGCTTCTTAGTTTGCTCTTCGAGTTTGTCGATCGTAAGCCTGTGCTCGCGAACTCTGTCCGTTGTTCGATAGATGAGCCCCATTGTCTGAATACTAGCCTGAAACATCACAACAGATTAGTCTAATGATAATAAAAATAAAGTATATGTTTTAGTTTATAAACACGTACGTACCTTTAAGTTATTCCACACTATGCTATCCAAATGCGTCTGGATTCAACCTTCGCGCATAATATCGGCGTCCGCTGGAGAAATGAGCTGCTTCATGATATGGAAGCTCGCTTCTTGATCGTCAAGAAGGCTCACGTTCTCTGGCAGATCGACATCCACCAGGCAGCCTTTCTGAGAAACGGACGGTCCGACATCCTTCTCAGCAGAGGGGACTTTGGCTTTCTTGTTCCTCTTCGCAGGAATTTTCTTCTTACCCTTCTCCATCACTTTTCTCTTTCGACTTAGGGGGGGGGGGGGTGGAGATGGTTGCTTCGTTGGAGGCTCGGGAGAAGACTCGAGCACAGACAAAGGCGCCGGCTCGTTCGGTTTAGCTGCATTCTCTACTGCAGCAGCGGCCTTAGCTTTCGCAGCTTCTTTTGCTGCCTTCTTCTTAGCCAGTAGATCCTTTGGAGATGAAAACTCAACGTTCATTGTGTCCAAAGCGAATTCTGCGATCAAAGCCTCCTCGTCAGTTAACGGTTCGATGAACAGTGGAGTACCGAAGAGTCTCTTCAACACTCCCCTGATCACGAACGGCCAATCTACCCAGGAAGGAACTCGTTTAGGAATACCTGTCGGGAGTTCGATGAAGTCCTTCCACAGGCTCGACGCTCGAAGTTGCTGTGGATTGTGAATCTCGTTCCACTCTCTGTTTGGAAGCGCGAGTAAACGTTCGGCTTCTCCTCGAACAAAAGAGCCTTCGGTGGCGGTTTCTTCGATTCTTGGCCTGCAATACAACAAAAAAGATGTTAGGATCATGTATAAGTATCTCTATAACATGTCGATGCTCTACGCTCGATACTTACGAAGAAACCCCCATAATGGGAAAAACGAATTGGCGAGTCCTCCCATTGACTTTTCATGTACTAACATGAAAAAGTAACGGTCCTGCCAGTATCGGTCGGCGTTCTTCATTTCACCAACCAATTGTTTGTTCTTCCTTGGATACATCGAGTATCGTCCTCGATCCTTGAAGTTTTCTTGTGGGTAATACATGGCGAGAACGTCATCCACGGAGAGCTCGACGTCCGCTTCGTCTGCCAATACGATCATTCCCACGAAAACTCTCATTCCATTCGGCATCAGCTGCGGAATGGCGAGCTGATAATGATGCATGCATTCGACAAGGAGAGGAGGAAGAGGAAGCCTCAAGCCGCACTCGAAGTAGATGGTATACATGCATATCCATCCTTCAGAAACAGTGTCTGCTCGTTCGTCTTTGAGTGGGAGGCGGAGTTGGACTTCGTTTGGAAAGCCAAAACGACCCCGAATCTCTGTCAGATCGTCTTCTGTCAAGACTGATCTTGGGTTCGACGTTCGAAGAAGGGATTCGGTACTTATACGACGTGGTGGTTTCATCATCCGGGCGATAGGGGGAATCGACAAAGCTTCGGTTTTTGAAGTACTTGCCGGTCGATTCCTTTCGGATGCTTGATTGCTCGTTTCAGCATCCCTTCGATATTGAGCGATCTCATGTTCGATCTTCGACTGACGGACCGCTGATGCCCATTCCTCATCATCCGAACTGTCGTTGCTAGAATCGGAGCTCATCCATTCTACTTCGACATCCACGTCTTCGATAATTTGCTTCTCCTTGTCCATGTTTTACAAACCAAATCATGGACGAACGATGGAGAATTTTTGGATCTAGTATCCTACCGTTTCAAAACTCTCTTGAAGCTTCGGAAGAACACGAAGAACAAAAATTGAAAAAACCTGAGAAAAACCTCACCGAAACCTCAAATCAAAATACGACCCGAGAGAAATGCAGAAAAGTGGCCTAAAAGGTTCAAAAACAAAACAGAAGAGAATCTACCGAACCAAAACTACTCGAAATGAAGAAAAACAGGAGAAGAAATCTTGCCTGAGGTTGCGAAAAATCTTCAAAATGTCTCGGACGCTCTGAGTTCTCCGATGCTTCAAATGAAAATAAGAAAGGAAACGGTATCGTGTAAAGCGTTATATGGCTTCGCCGTATAACCAACGATCCTGATTCTCAGGGAATTTTTAATCAAACGGCTAGGGTAACAGCACCCTTCGAATTCCCGCTCAAACGATCGTACATTGCATCGTGGCACGTCCTGAAATCTCGCGCACGCCAGCTCAGACCTGTGCCATAACGGTACGAATTCCGAGAGGAACCATAATGCCATTTCAGAACACCCAATCAATGCACGCCACATGTAAAGTAATTTCATCTCTCACTGGGTTCGAGATTTCCCATCGAGTAATTCGTCAGTCCGTTCAGATTTTCCTAATTTGATGTAACGACTGACGCGATTTTATCGGGTATGATCAAACACTCTATCGAGGATCCATCGCTCGATAGACTGGGGGGCTATCTGTTGGGGTTAGACTTCGTCTTCCCTTTAAAATGTTAGCTTTAGCAGTTTGCTTGTCGAACGGCGAACTCCCATTTTCATTTTGGATATCGTTATAGTTGGGCCAGTCCCAACACATAGATCCGTTCGAATCTCGAACGTCGATCGCTCATACAAATTGGCCAGCTCCAATCCATTGATCCGTTCGAATCTCGAACGTCGATCCCTCAAATGGGCCAGCCACGACTCTTCGATCCGTTCAGGTTTCGAACGTCGATCGTTCATACACATGGGCCAGACCCATACGACGATTCTAAATCATTATGATATTTGTGAACGTTTATAATCGAACATCGAACGTTCATATCAAAAATGATTCTCTGCATATAGAATCTCAAATAAGTAACGAACGATGGGTTATGAGGACACAGCTTTATTTCCTACTTACCGTTCGTCGCTCGTTAATAATACAAATCATAAGGAGCATCTCCTATTACAATCGATCCTACAATGGATAACGATGTGTCATTATGAAAACTAACAAATACATGATTATCTCTGATTCATACGAGTAACCGCTGAGGCCCACCATCTGCGATTTATACGGGTAACTACCGTATCCATGTCATGACACGTGTCCCATGGATAATAAGCAATAACCGTCTGCCCTCGGTTACGGGTCCAGGCCCACCGATCTTCCTCTATAAATAGAGGAAGACCCCCCCCTTGACAGGAGGTCGGATTCTCTCTTGATATTCATACAGTATATTCATACTTTTTCTGCAAATAGAAAAATCTCTCTGTATTCGAAAATAATCATATTCAGTGACGAAATCTCATTTACAGAGGACGTAGCACTAGTTGGGCGAACCTCTCTAAATTGTGGTGTCATTATTTCTATGCTGTTTTCATTTATTTCATTATCTTCATTTCGGATTGTTGTTTTATGAATTTCATTACAATTTCCAGGGACCCATTACATTTTGATTTATCGATATATGACTAACTCCGGTTAATATTTGACAGTAGATATCCAGCATCTACAATAATCGGGAGCTTTTTTTGGAAGTTCCGATTCTAGAGGATGTTCATCAGTTGTGTGTCCAATTGTGGAGTACAGGTATTCATCATATTTGTCGAAGTGCGAATCACGTTGCTCATCTTTTAGCTAGATTTGGTTTCAATTCTAATCGTATTAATGTATGGATTAGTGAGACTCCCAATGTAGTCTCTAATACTGTTTCTATTAATGCTTTTGCTTAATAAAGTGATTCTTATTCAAAAAAAAATATTTTGGAGGGACACTCCCAAATAATTTGGAGGGAGAATAAAACACTTTTTTTTTTTTTAGTTTTTTTACCGGGAGGTTTTACATTAACTTGTAATTTCTTTCTTTTTTTTAATAGCTTTCAATATATTGGAGGGAGTGGGACACTCAAAAAATTAAAACACTTCTTCTTTTTTTATTGGGAGGTTTTATTTAACTTTAAATTTCTTTTTTGTTTTAAATGGCTTTTAATATTTTGGAAGGACACTCCCAAAATAATTTGGAGGGAGAATAAAACATTTCACTATTTTAGTTTTTTCTACACATTCTTCCGAAATTTTTAAAATTTATAATTCGAAAATAATTTGGAGGAAACTATAATAGATTTTCTTTCTTTCTTTCTTTCTTTCTTTTTTTCCTTGAGGAAACTACAAATAGTTTTTTAATTTGTTTGAATTATTTTCAAGCTATATTGGTTTCCTAAACAATCTTTTTTAGAAAATTAATTACACATTTTAGAAAAATAGATGCACATTTATTTTGTACCTTCTAATCCAAGACTACTTTCTAATATGAATAATGTTAAGGAATATCAGTGGGACCAAGCTCTCTATTAGTGTGATATTTAGTATCACTGATATTCTAAAGCAATTTTTATAACTCTATAAAATAGAGTTATTTTACATCTTTTATGCATATAAATTAACTATGTTCTTGAGCATATTAATTAATTTTAAGTTAATTATGTTTAGTTTTGCTTATTTGTTAATTTAGAATAGTTTTTGTTATTTTATTCAATTATGTAATTTTGTTTAGGTTAATATTAAATTTAATATGTTGTTATTGACTTACCCTTCTAAACAAATAATTTTCTAATTTGTGTAGGTTAATTAGGTGAAAATGTACAAAAAGGGGATTTTGGACTCAAACAGGGAAAAAAATGTCATCAAATAAGCCTTAAAAAGATTAAAATTCGAATACAATGGTAACGAATCAGAGAGCGCCACATGTCCCTCTACAACAGCGCTAGTGATCTACTGCTGGCCTGCCTACGAGCTCGCGTGAGCTCACTTTGTCACCCAGCCAGAAGTCACCACCTGGACCGCACTACCAGGTCGTCTTCTTGTCTCGCAAACCGGAGGAGACAAGCAGTTCTCTTTCTAGTGCAATTGTGCCGGCTGTGAATCAGCAATCCAATCAAGTAAGTTTTTAATTAATTCGAGTTTTTCTTATTCTATTATAATCAACAGATATAATATTACATTTAATCAAAGTAAAAGATTACGTTACCTTGGTATAGTGTATAAATCTTATTTTACGGTCTTATTATTGAATTAAAAGCTGTGAACTTTTGTTGTCTTGCACGGGCTAACATGCAGACAGCTATACAGTTCGGACAACTGCTAGCAAGCGTTGGAAATATAGATATTACATCCTCATGTACCATTCTCTAAAAAAATAAAAAATAATAAATAATAAATAATAAATTAAAAAAAATGAAGAAGAAGAAGTGTATCGCTATATAAATACATATATAAAAATTAATGTCGTGGTCATCTTTTCACGTACCAAACTATAAATCTGAATATCCTAGGCTCTAGTCTCATTAGAAGGATTTTCAGATTAGTGTTTTTTGCTTGTTATTTATGCACTACTACAGAATACAGATTCGACGACGGTTTTTAACCGTCGTCGTAACCATTACACGACGGTTTTCTAACCGTCATGAAAGCCATAATCGTGGTATCTTTTAAGATACGACGACGGTTTTTTAACCGTCGTGTAATTGAGAAAATGGGCTAAACAGTAACAGTAATGAACATTCCACGACGGGTTTTTTTGAAAAAAACCATCATGGTAATTCAACTTACAACGACGGTTTACAGAAAACCGTCATGGTAGCCATCGGGTTACCACGACGGTTTACGAGAAACCGTCGTGCTAGCCCATCGGGAAATCACGACGGTTTACCAGAAACCGTCGTGGTAGCTCGACGGGATACCACGACGGTTTCAACACGAAACCGTCGTGGTATCCCGTCGGGCTACCACGACGGTTTCAAACATAAACCGTCGTTGTTTCGGATACCAAGAAACAAAAAAAAATCACGATAAACACAATCTGTAATCTGTAATCCATTATTAATATATTATAAAATTGATTTATATATATAGATTTAAGTCAATATTGAATAAACCGTATTACAAATGTAGCCCACTCTTGCCTAACCAAGTTCATGTTAGCATCAGTATAAAAATCCTTCATTTGAAAGGCGACTAGTCCATCAACAGTGCTGGTTATTTCTCGCATGAATGCTAACACAAAATAACTGCACTCTACATAACCTTCCTGTAGTGGACATCGAACAGTATCAATCAATGTCTCCCAGTTCCGTCTTTGTCTTATTCCTCTTCCCACCAACGTCTTCCAATCATTAAGTGCCTAACAATTTGACAATTACCGAAACAATTACAACAACAATTATTATATGCATAGCCTAAAAAATTATTAACATAAAACAATACTTACGTCGTAATTAGGGCTTTAAAATCATCACCCGGTTCGTTTCCGAGAGGATTAAAATACAAGACCAAGTCATCCCACGGATCAATAACTGCCAAGATCCAATGTTGGCCGCTGTTATATGGCATGAGAAACAGCTTTCCCTTTGTAGCATTTCTCAAGATCCGTAGAATATAATTGGCCCTCTCTCTAACATAGGCGGCGCGGTCTATATTTTGTTGAACTGGTGAGACAAGGACTGGAGAAATAAACTTAACCCGTTGATCCATACCTGATCTTGCACAACAATCCGCTAAGTATCAGCAAAATTTTTTGGCACATTTGTTACGCAAAACTGAGGTGCATAAGGATAAATGTTTAAGGATAAATAATTGAATTGTTTAAGGATAAATGTATTACCTGATGTAAACCATTATGCTGTTTGCACTGATTTCTTTAAATGTTATGAAATGGTAGACATCTTCAAACCCAATATATATGGGCATGTCATCGCCAATGACGAATTGTTATAGTGGGCACATTATTTGTGTACCGTCACGCATGGAATTTTGTGCGTAATAAGTCAAAGGTCTCAAATCGATGGGGATTTCACTAAAGTCAAATGAAGGCATTTCTTGTTGCGCCGGTTGTTGTACCTCCGGTTGTGACTGTATTTTCTTCCGCCCTGCTCTCTTTTTTATTCGTTTGCTTCCCCCGACTTCTCGATCATGAGTATGACTGGGACCTTTACTTGCCTGGCTCAAACTTGGTTGAATGACGACTAATCTTTTCGGCCAAGCAACAAACCCACCGACAGCTTCCTCAATACATGTGGCTTCGTGCGTCGGAATAGGTAGGAGTGCACCTTTTAACTTTGGGACGTAATTGTCACCCGTACATTCTCGTCACCTAAAAGAATCCCATGGACTATGTCCGTCGGAACACAGTCCATGTATGCTCTGCCATTTGCAACAAGCACATCTCTTCCGTTAATTAAGTCAGGAATAAATAGATGGCATTCCTTACTTGCGTTCGGCATGGTCTTCGAATCCGACGCCTGATCTGCTTTTTCATTCAGAGTGCAACTAGCCTTGAAACTGTTGTGTTGATCAACAGTCGGTGCGGTCGGCTCCTCTGCTATAGTCTCTCGGTTTATACCGTGCTTAGCACAAAGTTCCTGAACGGTTCTTTCTAATGCGGCAAGTTGTCGTTTCATATCCAAGACTTCAGCATTATCCCTTGAACTTCCCACACTTCCGAAGAATTGCGCCTACTTGACAAACTTAGATTGACCCCGAATCCGGCCCGAATGCTCGACATTGCCTAATGCCTTGGTCAATATGTCCTCTGTCCCCACAGATTCGAAACTTCCTTGTGTCTGTTGTTCACTAAAGTCATCCTGTAACAATTATAGGATATGATATAATTGCGTCAACGTATATGAGTATACGAGATTCATATATTTTAATTGGATTCGAAAACTTACTATTGAATCGACAATATTTTTGAATACTTCATTCTTCAAAGATCCATCGGGTTTTATGCGCATTTGCGATCAATTTTCATGCCTCTCTGCCCATTTTCCCGTCTTTTCAAACTGCAATTTAATAATTACCCGTTAGTAAACATGTAAGAAGAAATTGGAAGTACAACATATCATTTTCATACGGTGTCTAAGTAATTTACTTACATGTGCTTGGTCACGTTTCCTATATCCGTCTCGGCCCCCGGTTGATCCGTATTTGCTCTTCTTCCTTATCTCACTTCCTTGTTCGGATAGTCTTTTGAATTCCGGGGTCCGACGATACTCAATGAATTTTTCCCAATCATCCTGGCTGATTGTGGGGTAATTGTGAACCACCTTTGGCGGTCGTTGCCACATATTTTCTTCCTCAATATGACCCCTTACAAAAGTTTGGTAAATATCATATCTAAAATTTTCACTGACTCTGCACATGACTTTAAAGCTTGTTTTCTAAACGAAGCATCGACAGTGAAAGCAGTCACTATTTCCATCCACACTCTTTCTTTCCTTTGGGCTAAATCGGCACTTCTAAAATCAGAAATCCAAATCGGTATGTGCTCGCGAGCAAGCACACCAATCTAACTCTATAATAAATTTCCTTACTTTCCTATTGGTTGCCCTTTCGAGTTGAACAAAACTTCAAGTCGTTCTCCCTTTGTCTTAACTTGGTGAACTCTTTTCATGAGAGTTGCTCTTCGTCTACCATCCTCGTCGGGATTGTATCTAGGTGAAATCGTTCGTTGTGGTATTCTAATTTCAGTTTGAGTTGAGTGTTCCGCCTCGCTATCTTGCGACATTTTGAAATACAATCTAAAGCAACTCCGCAACGAAGCACGTTTACAAAACAAAAAACCAAAGTCATTAAAGAATTGTAAAATCATGGCACATACACACATTTAAAACAACCGAGAGCATACATTAAATCATTGTAATGCCGTGCAAGTAAAAATAGTTTAATTCATAATTAATAACGGAATCGTCGTAACAACTTGATCAAAGAAGCATTTTATCAACCATGTCATATACTAACATAAGTCACAAAATCGTATTGTTTTCCGGAAAATTGTCGAATCCGTTAATCACTCAAACAATTTTAACAAGATCTATATCACGGCCACAATCAACAATCAACAAACGTGTAAGCGACGGATTGTGGACCGTAAATTCCGAAATCAACTATAATCAAATTCATCAATTTTTATCCGAATATTTAGTAAACCGTCGCGTCACCCAACCATTATACAACAAACCAAGCTAAGTCTCCCTCAAAGAGGCATTTGGTCGAACATGTTGCGTGCATAAAATTAACATGCATAAGCAAAATTTTTTTCAATTATACATATCACCCAAAAATCACAACCAAAATCAACATTCACATAAAATAGCCCATTTTCAATTTACCACATTCACTTTGATAAGACGTATATGGTCAACGAGAGGCCGAAAACTCACTGTATACTCGAGTTTTGGTGTTGGTGTTGGAAACTGGCGACGGCGACGGCGACGGCGACGGCGACGAACCGAATAAGAGAGAGGAAGTGGCGACGGCGAGGAAAGAGAGAGACGATGTGGCGACTGCACTAAATGAGGTGAGCCGAGCAAATATAGAGGGAGACGAGGAGGCGCGGGCGAGGACAAGAGAAAATGCCGATGGAGCCAAGAAAGACAATGGTGTAGGCAAGTCTATGAAGAGAGATAATGGATGGAGCAATATACCGAAACATTAGAGAGAGAAGTTGGAGGGAATGTGGGTAATTTTTTTTATATATATAGGGAGCCAAATTTGGATAGTAAAAGCGCGCACGCTTTTGGGCAAATGTTTTTTAAAAAAAAAATTTCGAAAATTTTTGGGCCTCGTGGAATCCGCCTAAAAACAACGATGGTTTCTGTGGGAAACCATCATCGTTTCTCTGGGAAATGACAGAAACGACGACGGTTTATGGAAACCGTCATCATTTCTTATGAAACGACGACGAGAAACGATGACGATTTCCCACAGAAACCGTCGTCGTTTCCTGTCCTTCATGCTGGGAAACTATCGTCGTTTACCATAGTTTCAGCTGGGAAACGACGTCGTTTCTAAGGGAAACCGTCGTCGTTTCCAGTTGTTCTTCAAAATGACGATGGATTCCAAAGTAGCTGTCGTCGTTTCCCAGTTAACTAATTTTAAATTTCATCTGTTAATATACCCACATGCCATCAAACCTGTGTGTTGTGCATAAAACAGCCCATCAATAACTCGTATTTAGATGTACTCATTGACACAAATTAAGGCATACAATTGACAAAGATTTTAATGTGCACATGCAATTAACATATAAGTTAATATGTACAAGTTATAAATTATATACACAATAGATACAAAATCACTGAAATTTTTTTTTTCTTTTTTTTTTTTCGTCTTCTCAACATGTGTCCACTCGACATCTAAACGAAGCAAGTGTGAGGAATCATCATCCAAATCATCAATCTCCTCTACCGGTGGCAAACCATTTGTGAAAAATGGAATGTCGGTGCAATCTTCAACATCTTCTTGGCCAACCCGAATTATTTTTGGCTTCATTGGCACAACTAAAGATAATTCTAAATTGTCGGGATCCGTTGTGTAGAAGACTTGTACCGCTTGTGACGCCATAATGAAATGATCATTTTTATATCCCAATCACCTAAAGTCCACCACTGTCACGCCGTCCTTATCAATCTTAACAAAATTATTGTCAGCCCACTTATATTTAAAGAGTGTTATCCGCAAGCCGCAATAATCAAGTTCCCAAATTTCTTCAATGAACCCAAAGTAGTTCATGGAACCGTATACCGGGTTCTTGTCCTTTGCTGATGAAATATGCATAGACTCGGCACGAAGGCTCACACCACTGTTTTGGACTGGATGCTTCTCATATCTTTCGCGAGTGTAAAAGGTGTAGCCATTGACAAAGTACGATGTATATCTTGTGACTACTGATGACGGTCCTCTTGCTAGCTTCATTAAGTCTTTGGAAACGCTAGGCTTCATATGCAAATGTTGGCTTATCTACTCCCTGAATGTCCGGTTGTGTTCATCTTGAATCCATTTCTCACATCTTGTTTTCCTTGGATTTGTGACTCTTAATTCTGTCATGTGAACGTCGACGAACGACTCCACTTCCTTAGCATTGTGCAAAACATACAAATAAGCTTTTTCCCATTCATCTTGCTTTACTGGTGAATGAACGGCGGTGAATAGTCCTTTCGGCGTAATTAGCCCAAATGGAGGCAGCCCTATTAGGTCCGCATTGGATAAATATTCAGAGTAAAATTCAACTGATTCCTCGGCTATGTAGTTTTCCACTATACATCCCTCTGGCCTATTTCGGTTCTTCACATAACCCTTCAAAACCTTCATATATCTCTCAAAAGGATACATCCACCTCAAATGAACCGGTCCACATAGCTTAACTTCCCAAACTAAGTGCACCGTTAGGAGGATCATGATATCAAAAAAGGCTGGAGGGAAATACTTCTCTAACATGCACAAAGTCATCACCAACTCCGATTGTAGCGAATCTAGCATTAGTGGATCGATTACCTTGGAGCAAATTGAATTGAAAAATAAGCATAACTTCATAATTGCATATCTCACATCTTTCGTTAAAACTCCCCGCAATGCAAGAGGTAATAATTGTTGCATCAAGATATGACAATCGTGGGTTTTCATTCCAATTAACCTCAAATCCTTCATCGAAACCAATCTTTTCACGTTCGAAGAATACCCACTTGGCATTTTGACGGAAGCAAGCCATTCACAAAGCTTTCTCTTTTCCTGTCTGGATAATGTGTGCTTAGAGGGAGGTAAATATGTGCCAGTCGCTCTTTTATCAGGGAGCAAATTTGGTCTAATATTCATTTTTTTAAGATCCAACTGTGCCTTCTCACCATCTTTAGTTTTGTTTGGGATGTCAAACAACGTGCCGACTATCGATTCACATACATTTTTCTTAATATGCATAACATCTAGGCAATGACGGTTGTAAAGTGACTTCTAATATGGAAGTTCGTAGAAAATTGACTTCTTCTTCCAAGGTCCATCGACAACTGGAGCCCCTCGTTTTCTCTTTCCCAAAACAACTTTCACATCTTGAACCATCTCAAATACAGCTTCGCCAGACAGAATCTGAGAAGTAGATCTTTCTTCGGTATGGCCATCAAAAGCCTTCTTTTATTTGCGGTATCGATGATTTTTTGGCAAGAATCTCCTGTGACCAAGATAAACGGTTTTCTTACGATTCTTCAACCGGATGGAAGATGTTTCCTTCATACAAACTGGACAACCTATAGAACTCTTCACAGGATAACCAGATAGGTTGCCAAGTACAGGAAAGTCATTAATTGACCAAATCAACATTACACGAAGATTGAACGTATCTTGACGGTGAGAATCTTTAACTTGTAAACTATCTTCCCATAAGCTTTTGAGGTCATCGATTAATGGTGCCAAGTACACGTCAATGTCATTCCCTGGTTGTTGAGGGCCTGAGATCAATAATGTCAACATCAAGAACTTCTGCTTCATGCACAATTCCGGAGGGAGATTGTGGTTGACAAATATGACTGGCCATGTACTATGCCGACTACTCAGGTTACTATGTGGGTTCATTCTGTCCGTCGACAAATCGAGACGTAAATTTCTTGGTTCTACACTAAAATCTGGATGATTGTATCAAAGGTCTTCCATTGTGGTGCGTCGGCCGGATGTCTAAGTTTCCCATCATCAACACGTTTATCATGGTGCCACGTCAAATGCTTAGCATGCTCGGCATTACGGAATAAACGATGCAAACGTGGAGCTGGTGGAATGTACCATAACACCTTAACTGGCACTCCTCTTCTACCATTCGATGACATCTTGCCCTTCTTCCATCTTGATTCGTTACAAACCGGACATTCATCTAAATCTTCATATTCTTTCCGGTAAATGACGCAATCATTTGGACAAGCATGTATCTTTTCGTATTCCATTCCCAAAGTGCTCAACGTCTTCTTCGCCTCGTACATACTATGTGGCACTTTGTTATCCTCCGGTAGAACATCTTTTAGAAATTCTAAAAGAGTCGTGAAACTAGAATTAGTACATCCTCCCGACGCTTTCATATTCTATAATTTAACCAATGCCTCTAATTTCGTATATTTTGTACACCCGACATACAAGGGTGTTTCCGCATCATTAATCATTTCCTCAAATAACTCCGGGCGGTGCACAAAGTTTTCTTCCAAATCATTTACCATATTGAACATATTATCACCAACGTCTTCCTCAACTATAGGCTTTTTACCTTTAGTACTTGTCGATGTATATTTAATATCGAAAAAATCTTCGTCATGTAAACACTATATTTGGTAAGAACAAATAATCCCATAAGCATGTAAATGCCCTCTAACATTATCAATGGAATGAGATCTATGATTACCACATATTTGACACGAACATGGAATCTTATCATCTTGTATGTGAGCTTTGGCAAATGACAAAAAATCTTCAACACCATCTTCATATGCTTTAGACAATCTATCAAACCACATCCATTTTCTATCCATGATTTGCAAATCCTAAATCAATAAAACAAAGCTTTCGAAGTCAAAGGGTGTGTAATTTAGAAAACTTGCATGCATTTCATTTAGTTAATTAAATTAAACACTACTACACCGGCGCATTAATTAATTAAAGAATTAACAACAAAGCAAAAATAAACATAAAAACTATGATTACCAGGCAAAAATAACAATTTGATCATGATAAGTTCGTAAATTAAAACAATAAGGGCGGCCCATTGCAGTAACGTACTAAAAAGTAATCCAAAAACATACAAAATTAATATAAAATACAGAGGAAAACTATATAAAGCTAAGTTTGTGTGATCATGACTTACAAGAGAGCCTCAAATGATCAATGGAAGATGGTGGCATCACAAAGTGGTGAACAGATCGACTGTTTTCGGAGTAATCTGGAATGATTTTAGTTAACTGCAGGTACTGAATTGACGAGCGAATATCAGAGGCATATATCACGGCTTGGGAGTATGAATCGCAAATTTTCCATGACGGTTTAAAAAAAAACGGTCGTCGAATCTGGATTCCACGACCGTTTCTTTGAAACCGTCTGGAAGCCTCGAGCTTCCACGATGGTCAATGTTGACCGTCGTGGAAGCCACAAGGCTTCCACGACGGTCTTGGAAGCCCGTCGTGGAAGCTTGATCTTTATAAAATTTATAAAATTTTTAGTTAGACATAAGAAACGTACTAGAATAGCTTTACTAACGACATATCATTTGGAAAAGAATAGTGTCAATTTGAAGGAGAAAAAAAAAAAAAAAAAAAAACTTCAAACGAGTCTACAAGTAACTATGGTGCATGAAAACGATGACGTGTGTGTGTGTGTGTGTGTGTGTGTGTGTGTGTGTGTGTGTGTGTGTGTGTGTGTGTGTGTGTGTGTGTGTGTGTGTGTGTGTGTGTGTGTGTGTGTGTAGGTTATCACTTAGGTACTCCACCTCAAATTTGAAGAACAGAAACTCCACAGCAATATTGGCCGTAGATCTGAAATTCACAACGTTTGAGAATGAATTGAGGACAAAGACTAAACTTGTAACCGGTGTAAGAGGTAACCTTGTAAAAGAGGAGAGAATGAAAAAAGAAAAGCAAAAGAAAAAGCTAAATGTGTTTTTTGTAGAAGGATCGATCTCTTATGGGGAGCATTGGGGAGATTGGAAGGGACGGCAAGACTTTTTTTTTTTTGGGAGGGGGGGGGGGGGGGGGGGGGTTTTGGGTGGGGTGGGGGTGGCGGCGGCGGGGGACTGAAACGAATGTAGCATAAGTCCATCTGGGTTTGAGGTAGAGTAAGTTAATGTTTGAGGACTGATTTATTAAGGTAGAAAGAGGGCTACGAATTGATTTTTTCTTTTTATCACAATAAAAAGCCAGGGGTTATTTTTATATATGTCATTATGATTTAAAAATTTTCTATTTTTTCTTTTATTTATATAAATATCTAAATTGATACTTATTAAGATTACATTACTCTTTTTATCAAGAATTTAAAATAAAGAAATAAAATAATTGGTAAAAATAAAAAAATATATTTAAAACATTTCAGATTAAGCAAGTCTTTTATAAAAGGAAAAAAAAAATGATCATTTTTACTGATCGACTTATGTGCCTTTATAACCTTTGCCTTTGTTCATGTAATTGTTTCTCTTTCCTTTTGGGGGCGGCTGATACTGTGTTTGCCCTTAATCTTTGGGGTTGTTTGTCTGCTTAGATATTAAAAAAAAGGAAAAAAAAAAAAAAAAAAAAGCACAGAAGAGGCAGAAAACGAAAAGAAAAAATTAAAAATAAAGGAAAAAAACGGAGTGAATTTGGAGACAAGCGATTAGACAAATGTTGGATTGATAAATGTATTCGCATTTAAATTAAATTTAATAATTAGACAAATGTTTCTTAAAAGTCCATCAATTTAACAAGAAATTTGAATATGCAATTTGTTGGGGAATTAGTTCATGACCTAATTCAATCCCCGAGAACGAATAATAATCGAAAAAGAAAATCACAGATAAAAGGACATAAATATTTTTATACACGTTCACCTATTTGATGACTATGTTCTGTTTTTGTCACCGTAACAGATTCCACTATGACGACGATTGATAAATTACAAGAGATTACAAGAGATTCTCAATCTGGAAAAGGAATAACATTAAAAAAAAAAAAAAAAAAAAAAAACTTATGAGGTCAAGAAGAAAGATAAGCAACTAGGTCATCATTCAAATTTAGCATGCATTTTGATTGATACGTTACGTTTACGTTGAAATATTTAGATTGGCATTATTTGATTTTTCAAAAATTAGTTAAAAAACTTATTGACTTTTAAGAAAAAAAAAGACAAAAACGAGTTTTTTTTTATTTGATTTGATGAACCAAATGGGGCATAATCCTAGCGCCATCCAATTAGGACTAAACCTCATGTCTTCTAGTACTTCTGTTATAGTTGGTTCCCCCCTCAAAGGTCAATTGTCCCTAATGTATTGCAACAACTTGTTTCTCATTTATGGCTCATAATATCTTGGTTAGTGTGGTCCAATATTGGTTCTAAACACTTTCTTTCTTTCTGTCATTCTTTTTAGGAATTTCTATGAAGTTTCCGGTTAATTTTTCTTTATTTTTAGGAACTTCTATGAAGTTTCATATTTATTTTGAATTTTGATTTTCAAGGAATAACACGCTTATCATATTTTGCTTTTTACAACTCAAAACGTAACAAAATATCCCCCTCAGTTTATCGTAAACTGTACTTTCATCATTAAAATATTTGCTAATCTTAATGAACTGTTTTTATCACATGCAATTATAAGGTTACCAACGATATGTGATTAGAATTGTTAAAGAACATTTTCACTTACAAACTAGTCCTGTGAATTATATGATTGAAAAAGTATTACAATTATAAGAAAGGATAACCTAAATGACTAGTTTTGTGTCATCTTAAATTATATAGGATAAAGTGAGACAATTATTATTTTTTATGGATCAAATTTAAAATTATCCGGAAGTTTCTCATCAATTAATTATCAAAAGAAAGAAAAACCAAATAAATAAAAAAACAAAATAAAAGCCGACAATGATGACCATTAGCCGGCCAAGTCTCTAACCATTATATTGCAATTTCCACACAACAATTTCTATGTAAATATCTACTGTAACCAATCATTCCATTGAATTAGTACGTGGACGGTGAGGATCACTTGAAGTGGAATTGTCATTAGTTGGAATTGTCATTCGGACTTTTGTTTTGTCTGTTACTTATTCCACACCGTATTCTTATACCTATCTTACTCTTGCACTCTACATATTACAAGGCAAACACTAGAACTTCTAGGGTCAATATTACATTAAAACATGGAGGAGATGAAAGAGAACGCAAAGGCGTACTTCAAAGCTTCGCCTGAGAGAACCAAGCAATCGGCAATAGAGTTTTTTGACGAGATGGACAGCAACAAAAACGAACGAGTAGAACTCTTCGAGTACTTGCCGTTCACGAAGAGACGAGGCTACACACAAATGAGCAATCCCAACTTCTTCCGCTTGCTGGACGTGGGCCAAAAAGGTTACCTTGACTTTTGGGATGTGATGACCTTGTACTACATAGTCTTGAGTGGAAGGCCTTTTTGTGATGGGTGTGGAAACTTCATAATGGAAACGTTTTTCACCTGCCTGAATTGCTTCCAGGACAGCAAATTCCCTGCAACGAGTCCTACGTTTAATCTCTGCAGCCACTGCTTTCGGCGACAAAATTATTGTCATAACCATAATCAATTCTTGGACAACTTCTTTCTACTCGAGCTCAGCCGAGTTGATCCAAATTTCAACAAGGAGAAAAATGGAGAATACCATAAGGTACAAAAGGGTTTTTTCTTTCTTTTATTTTCTTTTCATTTTTTTTTCCAAGTCTAAAAATAAATAAATTCCGTTTGGGCTAGTTTAGTGGGGTAAAACCGTGAGTTCCCTTCTTCTTCTTTATTGGGATAAGTAGAAAATTAATTATCTGTTATTTTTATCAAAATAAAAAAATATTGTTGAAATATATCTTTCCAAATTAAGTAACAATATAAAAATAAAAACATGAATTATACATATATATATTTTTTTGAAACAAACCACACGCAAATCCCCAGTAGCTAGATATTAGAAACTTCTTGGATCCCGCGAGTCTAAGGTGAATTGCGTGATATACGAGGGGTTTATTGTGGCAATCGCGTGTTGTTTTCATGATATTAAAAAAATTTGAACAATTTTGTTAGGATCTTCTCGTGTTTTCATGAATGAAGAGCCCCCCCCCCCCCCCCCCCCCCCCCGGTTTCTCGATTTTTAGTTTCTTTGTATGAGGAAATGTCCTCATTTCAAGCAATAAAGTTTTCGTTTGAAAACAACTAATAGTTCAAGGTGGTTTCATATGTATCATAAACAAAAAGAACTAAAAGAAAAAAGTTTCTTACATATAGTATAAATGAAAACAGCTGAGATGAAAAAACGTCACAAGGGTTTTTTTTTTTTTTTTTTTTTTTTTTGAGGTAATCGCAAGTTTTTTTATGTTATTTATTTGCAAGGTTGTTTCATCTTAAAGAAATTTAAATATATAAGAATAATTTTTAAAATAAAATATGAATTTATTTGAAGTTAATTGATTATTATGAAGGATTTATTTGGGAAAGATTACTATAAAAGATTTAAATGAGATGTTTACGGTAATTTTAATTTAATAATAAGATAATACTGATTAAGAAAGAGAAACCTAAAATAAAAAGATCAATTTTAATTGGACGAATGCATCATATAAACATGATGACATGATACACCCGTACACTAAATCATTTCTCATGTATATATATCCTATCTTGTTGTCGGCAGCCAAGTACTTATGGTCTTTTTAATTTCACTGTGGAAAAGACTCTTCTTTGGTTATTTTCACAAGAAATCATGGTTACAATGATCATCTCTTGTGTGCTTTTTGTCGCAAACACTTCTTCTCCACTACTTTCTGCTTCAAAAACCAATCATCTTATTCTCATTGCAGGATCATCCATCACTACTATCATACATTACACTAACTTTTTTTTTAAATATATATTTATAAATTTTTTAAATAGAGTAAATCATTGATAGCATAGAAATTAAGTATGCTTCCATTATATTGAAACCTATTAACTAACTCCTCTTTTATCATACACAACTCACTGAATTAAGAAATCAACTACAAATCTTCGCAAAATAAGAAAAGAGAGACAAATTACAAAGAAATCTCTTCACAAAAGCAAAGAACCAATAACCGGGAAAAAAAATCTACTGTGTTTATCAACATTAAAAAAAAAAAAAAAAGAGAATTATCCTTGAAACTTTAATATCACATCACAATTTAGTTAATAAGAATAACGAGCTTTCTGCCAAAGAAAACTCTTCCTTGGAACCCTCCCTAATAAAGAAAAATATTGACGTTAGCTTTGTCCCACAACCAAGTCAATTACCCTAGTCGTCCTCACCGTAAGTCAGGGACCAGCATGTTGGCTGAAAGACATGCATGTATTAGGCTACTTTTCCTCATATGCACACACACACACACGCACATTCCCACCCACACAAGAATCAAAAACCAGCTGTGAATATGGGCTGGGCTAAAGCCTCTTCTTCTGCTTCTTCTTTTCGGTTCTTTTTTCTTTTTTCTTTTTTTTTTTTTTTTGGGTTTTTCTGAAGGTTGGGCTAGAGCTACTTGATCAACGAATTGGACAAATGAGTTCATGCTCTTACCGAATCTTATAAAAAAACACTGTTGTTTTTATTTTTTATTTTTTGGAATAAATTTTTATTCTTATTTTTGGGTAATTATTGTTAAATTGTCCCTGAATTATTTTAAAAGCATTGCTTTAGTCCTTACATTTTTCATTTCATAAGGAAGTCCCAAGATTCTTTTCTTTTTTTTTTTTTTCCCCTTGTTGTACTATTGGTCAGATTGGTGCCTAGCTTTAAATTGTTAAACGAATTCATCACGTGAGCTATACATCACCTAAACTTGAATGGGACTTCTTAATAAACTATCATATAATTTAAAGAATTTTAAAAAACTGAAAAATCAATTTAATAAATGAAATTAAAATCGAATTAAAAAAAATCAAAAATCCTAGTATTTGTTATAAAAAATAAAAAAACAAAAACAAAAACTCTGAACTTCTTGTTGAAATTATGAAATTTAAATCTTAAATTTGATAGCTTAAAAAAAAAACTTGAATCTGAACTTTTAAATTAGTTTTTGAAAATTCAAACTCCAAAATAAAAATTTTAAGTATATCCATATGTAAAGGAATATGATTTTTGCCCATCTTTTCCTTTTAAACTTGAATGATAAATGTGTAGAAAATTATATCCTAGCTTAAAAAATTGCCTATTACGTACATTTTATCAAAATTTTTGGTCACCTGCTAAAAAAAAAAAGAGAAGTTTTTTTTTTTTTTTTTTTTTTTTGTTTTTGTTTTTTGTTTTTAAGAAAATGCAAAAAGAGTAGTTAATATGGAAATGAAAGGGGGGAAAAGAAACATTTTAAAATAGGATAAGGGAAGACTGTGGGTGCCAACAATTAAGTGGGATTAATTTCATTCTCTCCTTTGATTTCTCTTGCTACATAAATATTTGATTAAAAAAAATAAAAAATCTTTTTCTAAGTTTCTTTCATGGTTTATAGTCTAATATATAAATGTTGTTCTTATGCATACGTTTTTGGAAACTGCTTGCTTTCAATAAGTTTGTTACTTACCACAGATTTGCTTCTAATTAATTATAACATTGTATGATCAGCATATAATTCTTAATTATCAAAAGACTAGTCAATCATACCGCATACTGTGAAATAGAATCAATTTTGTCTTAATCTCTAATGTTTATAATAACTAATTAAAACTAGTTAATCTTCCCAGAATGTCCAGACAACAGATTTAATAATTTAATTTGCCCAATTTAGACCATTTCTTGTAAGTATTAATGATATTTTTGCACAGAAAAAATATCATTTTTCTGATATTTGATTGTCAACAAGACAACATTGTCAATGAGACAAAGTTCAACCCCTTAATTTACTAGGCAATTCTTGATCTCTATATTAACACGGTTTGGACACAGATATACATATTATGTGTACATTATATGTGTGTGTGTGTGTATATACATATAGACGTAGGCATCTCTTTTGTTACGTCTATAAAAATTTAAAACTACCAATTGAGTCAGTGACAGTGAAGTTCTTGTGGCAATCCCAATTTTTTTTTTTTTTTCTAATGGGAGGGATTCAAAATATATGTTTTATTTTAGAATTGAATGAAAAACTTTTATCAGACTATGTCTGCAACTACAACAATCTAAATTTTTGGTCTCAGATAAATATTGAAACTTGTTTTTCAATTTTTGACGTATGGGATATATTGGTGCAGCCAAGTACTTCAAATCCAGGAATCTCTTCATCACAGCCAGCTAAAACCAAGCCAGATAATTCGATGGCAATCGTGGTTGCGACAAATCCACAGCGTAACATGGTGAGTTCCCATCTTCTTTTTTATTGGGATAAGTATAAAATTAATTATTTGTAATTTTTATCGAAATAATCCTATATCGTTGAAATATGTCTTTCCAAATTAAGAAAAAATATAAATATAAAAACATGAAATGTACATATTTTTATTTTTTGAAAGAAAGCACTCGCAAGCACACACATAATTGAGTAAATTGTCAATTTTGGGTGGTCGAATCACTGGTAAATTACGAGGGGTTTGTTGTGGCAATGCTCAATGGTCGATCCTCGCCAGCATGATGGTAGCTGGTTGGGCACAAGTGGACAACATGCGGGCCTTTTAGGTTGTTGTTGTTGTTTTTTTTTTTTTTGTTTTTGTTTAATCCTCTCTCTATCTTCCTGAAAGACATTATTCTTTCCGAGAAGAAAAAGGAAGGTTGGGTTGTTTGATGGAGAAGAAGTTGAGAACAACGAAAGGTTATAAATCAACGGACCCTTTATTTTCTAATCCTTTTTAAGTTCGAAAAGAAAAGAGCAGAAAATATTTGACAAAAAAAAATTTGATACCAAATAACCAATTTTGGTATAATATTATACCCTAAACGCAAGTCATCTTCTAACTTACAATCCTAAAAATATAATAAAAACAAAGCAAAACATATACTAGA
Source organism: Ficus hispida (assembly GCA_025413025.1). Lineage (NCBI taxonomy): Eukaryota > Viridiplantae > Streptophyta > Magnoliopsida > Rosales > Moraceae > Ficus > Ficus hispida. The sequence continues at coordinate 12,355,389 of CM046368.1, read as the reverse complement.
AGAACAATGAAAGCAAACAAATAAAAAAACAACAAAGAGATTCCACAAACACATCTTTTGGTATAATATTAGGGCATAAATGTAAAATAATCTAGCTTAGACATTCTCTTTCCCATTCTGTCTCTTATGCCAAACAATCTATATGAAAGAAAAGCTCAACCATTTCTTTTCCATTTTCTCACTACTATCGATATATTGCTTCTCTTCTTCTATATTTTCCATCTTTCTTACCAAACATAATATAAGATTTTATGTGTGGTTTTGTTTGGTTTTTTTTTTTTTTTTTTAATTTTTTTTACCACCTCAACACTAGATGGAAAGTTGTATTTCGACAAAATACAAGGGCTATATTGCAATTATCCCTATGTATCACCCCCTTACCTTGCCTATTGAAATTAGTCTGAATTTGATGATTGTTTTTATTGGATTTGAACTTTTTGTATTAATGTTGGCAAACTCGATTCCTTGGATAATCTCTCCAATGGTAATAACAATTTCACTTCATTAACTATCTGCTTCCAAAATCTCTTTTCCTGCAGATCATATATATGCTTTGATAAGCGGTTAGTCAAAATTATGATTTAATAAGACTATGTTGGTCTCTGTGTAATAATCCGCAGGAGGATTATGTGAATTATCAATTAGTTAAAACCAGTAATAAAACATTTATATCGTTACCATTTACACATTAATCAGACATTGTATAAATTCATGATGTGTGAGTTATCTCTTGATTCCCGTCACCACTATTTATATAAAAAAATAAATCCTGCAGATGCTGGACAAAGCGTTACAGCTAACGCAGATAGCAGCGGCGGTGGGAAGTTTTTTGGTCACTGCCCAGTTTTGCACCATCATGTGAACCAAAATGCTTGCAGATGCGCTTGCTGTGTGTTCTCCTTCCTGTGTGGACGCCTTAATATTGCGGATCGGACATCTTTCTTAGGCCATATTTTTACCTTTCGCTTTCCTTCAAGTTCTTGAAATAGTATTACAATATCATTGTAATGATTCCTAGCTAGCTATTTATTTTGATTAATGTTAGGTTCATAATTTTGTCATCCTTAATATACTCGTGGTTGTGATTGTTTAACTTTACATTATTATTATTGTTATTATTATGTTGAGAAAAAGTGGATCAATAATGTCCTCACACCTTTTATCTCCCATTTATTTGGGAATTTAATTGAACTTTAAGTGGAAACAGTACTAAAATCTGACATATTCTCTCATAAGGCTTGGTCAGGTACCTTATATAATTTATGTTCAGTTCTTTGCTATATATGTTTGAACTATTTTGTTTCCCTAATGGTCTTTTTGAATTAATTTTTGCAATATTATACTCATAAGGAATATCTAAAGTTTGAGAGTGCTACTTCGATCTTGGAATGACAATATTCTCTATGGAGACGGCATCGTGTGGGGGCTTCGATCCAATTAGGACAGAAATGGATAAAGTCTTTTCCTTGAATAAAAAGCAGGATGGGGACAGAGGAAGCATCCCGTCCCACCACCCATTGACATATATATATCACATAAATTTATATTATAATATTATAGTATCATTATTTCACCTTGGATTAAACCTAATTATGATGATGACTTTATAGGTATATAATTTTGATAAAATGATTGTACTCGTAGAAAAGTGAACCCAGCTTTGCAAATCTTTGTACTGTGGGTGCCAATTAATTAACTGGGATATTATTTTATTCTCTCTTTTGATTTCTCTTACTACATAAATCTTTAATTAAAAAAAAAAAAAGAAAACAAAAATCTTGTTCTAAGTTTCTTTCATGGTTTATAGTCTAATATATAAATATTGTTCTTATGCATACATTATTGGAAACTGTTTGCTTTCAATAAGTTTGTTTACAATGCCAGAGATTTTCTTCTAATTAATTATAGCATTGTATAATAAGTACATAATTTTTAATTAATAAATGACTGATCAAACATACTGCATAATTTTGAATAGAACCAATCATGTCCTAAGCTCTAATGTTTATAATAATTAACTAGAACTAGTTATTCTTCCCAGAATCTCCAGACAACAGTCATAATAGTTTAATTTGGCTAGTAATGCATGTCAGACCGTTTCTTGTAAGTATCAATGACATTTTTACACAGAATATCATTTTTCTGATATTTGACTGTGAACGAGACAAAGTTCAATGCCTTTATTTCCTAGGCAATTCTTGATCTCTATATTAGCACGGTTTGACACAGATATATATGCATATTATATGTGCATATGTCACATATATATAGATGTAGACATCTCTTTCGTTACGTCTACAAAAATTTAAAACTATCAATTGTGTTGTGATCTAGCTATTCATAGACGAGGTCAAAAATTTCATACCCAAATCAGAGAGTTATATCGATATTTATATGGATATGTATATACATATATATTTTTTCTCCACCTCCATTTCGTTTCTTTTTCTGAATATGTAATTGTGGGTATATTTAATTCCTCAAATCCGTCTTTATCAGGTTTTTTTCCTTGAATGATAGACCAATGCAGACTATACGATCCTTCTGAGGAACTTAACATAGTTGACAAAGTAATTAATCTCAGCTTACAATTTAAAGGGGAAAAAAAAAAAAAAACTTATGTTTACTTCACTCTCTTTTTTTTTTTTTTTTTTTTACTGGAAATTATCTGATAGATTTTCGAAACTTCAAGCATTAAAATATGTAGCATTTATATGTTTGCAACTTTGAGGATTAAAAATTAGGATCTCTATCTTTTTTTTTTTTTTGTTTTTTTTTTTTTGTTTTGGTTTCGGTTTCGGTGAGACGTAGGGCAACATTATTTATACCATACGTAGATAGTGGAAATAAAATTGATCAGACGCTTGATTCGCTAGTACTTCACATAGTTGAGCAATTTCCTAAGCTGGAAGAAAACTTCGCCGGTTTGATTGCGGCATCCACTGCTGTAAAGGCAAAGTTCTATTTACGCTGGAAAAAAATTATATTAATTTTTTCACACCCGCCATTATTGAAGTTAACCCTTACCATTTCCATTTAACTGACTCAATTTTCCACTGGAATCAGAGAATTTACCAAATGTTTTTAATTACCAAAATTTATATGGATGCGAACCTTGATTAATTGGCCGTACGGTACGTGCATTAAATGCTGGGAAGAATTTCAAGAACATTTCAGCATGAGTTGTACTTCATGAACCTATATATATCATACCCGATCAAGCACTTCAATATATTGCCTCAAATTCCTCAAAAATATATTTCCATTCTATATATTGCCTCAATTACTGCACCATTAATTCAGGTTTTTTATAACTATAACATTTTACGGGAGCTCTCGTGTCCGGCACCCCATTTTTGCTAGACACGAGCGGTAGTCTCCGCTCTTCCAAAACGAATGGCTACCGATCTCCTTGCTCTCTCCATCTCAATTTCGCCAGAAACCATCGTCGATGGCAAGAGAGTTTGAGCCTCCATCTTGCCATTATCTCTGCGGTCAATGTTGTCAGGTTCTACCTGTTAAGCCTGTTCGAAAGAAAGAGGAAGGCGGCGTTGATGTTCACGTCGCAGTGCTCAGTGAGCGCAATCATTACAAAGCTTGAGAGCGTGGTGAAGGGGCTGAGTTTCAGGGTGGTGAAGGTGAAGGACGTTCAGGTGAGGTTGCTAGGATGCTCGGAGGAGACGAAGGGAGGCTCTCTGCCATTCTCTGTGGGTTGTACTACTCCTCTTTTCGAGTTGTGTCGTGCTCATTCATTGCTCGTCCCGCCGGCCCACACAGCTACCGGACCCGTGAGCTTTCCTAACATCTTATGTAGGAAGAAAGAAGAGCTTTTTGGAGACTTTTTGTTTCTTCGTCCATATTATCATGTAGAGGTTTTGCTTTTAGTCAGTAGAATTGAAACAGTGACTTTTCAATAGTGTCTGGAATCAAATTTTTAAAATTATTTTTGAAATCAAAATAACTAAAACTATTAAAATAAATATTAAAATATATATATAGTTTAAACCTGACAAGGTTTAAAGATCGTTCGAATGAGCTTTTCCCAAATGTCCATATTTTATGGTTTCAATGGGAAGTTTCTTTTGAGATTAGATCTTCTAAGAGATTATTTAAATACTTCAAAAAACAACATTTGAACTCATGATGCTTAAAGCAGCTTCTAAAACACTCTGTTAAATAAGTCCTAAATATTTGCATTGGAAGAGGCCTTCATTATATATTTTTTATAAACTAGTAATTTAGAACTTATCTCAATCTTAATTTAGCGCCTTGAGCAGTTTAGTTTTATGCTTTAAATCCAGTCACCTCAACTTGAAGATAGATTGCTAATAATAGCGTGAATCAGAGTTCTATTTGTTATAATATAGACAACTAGGAAATGCAAAATTTATTCAAAAAGTCCATGGGAGAAAAAGTGACTCAAAACGTAGTAAACAAGTGAACGAGGAATTTAGAATCCTTGTAAAGGTCACTAAACCATACATAGGTAGACTATTTCAAAACCAGTTTGCAACCATGGCGCCTATGCATGCTTTTCAAGTAAACTAATTAAACAATCACAACTGCGAATATATAATGACGTGATGATAATACGAACCAACAATCAGTTTAGATGGCTAGGTATCATGACAATGTAATTTCATAATGTAAAGCAGTGTTTCCATCCTTGTCTTACTCGTTTAAAAGATCAGTGAAACCTGTTTATGTTCCACAGCAACATGGAGGGCCATCCTTCGTTCCGTTCCTTGCCGAAATGTGAAGTGCGGACATGCCTTCTCCATCCATGATGTAAGCACGTTAATTATGATAAATTATATCTGATCTGATGAATACCGGGAATACATTTTGTAGAATGCCCTTTTCTTTTCTATCATTCTTCAACTTTCTGAATATACAGACATGTTTTGATTCCTAAAGCAGATGATGCTTTGACAATGGATCAATATAGACCAATTGCTTTGGAAAATACTCCTTCAAAGTGGTTAGGAAGATTATTTCAACTAGGCTTAGATGAGATTTTATTTCCAATGTAGTTTGCTTTTTTGAAAGATGGAAGCTTCTTGGATTTCATTGGTGTGGTTTCTTTTCGTGTAGGTTTTTATTTTGTGAGTTTGGGAAAGTATTAATTTTGTATCCCATTTAGAGTGATGTGTGGTTAGAAGAATAGAAAGAGTGCATCTTCTTTTTGACAAAGTGTAGGAAGAGATAGAGACAAAAGGTATTAAGTGGTGTTGGATAAAGTGAAGTTAAGAGAGTTTTGATAAGTATAATTTTGAACTTATTAATGAATTTATTATTCATCTGTTATAGATGTAATCAAATTTATCAAACTACGTAAACTTTTATCTTACTAATACAAAAAAGACCCTATAGCAACGATATTTTTAACGATGACCTATGTTGTCCCTACATCTACCACATTGCACTAATTAAGTGACATGTTGTTGCTACGCGTCATAGCTATATATATATATATATATATATATATATATCGACAGCATGTCGTTGTTATTTCCCTTTTCTGGGAAAAATAATTTACGGATAGTATTCACGCTAGACATGTATCATTGCTAAATAGTTGAATTCCACTCTGCATATAGGTTGGAACACACATGTTCATGCGTGGTCGAAGACAATTTTCTGACTCACAATTATCGTCACTAATTCCCTTTTCAAAATTTTTGGAAAATAAAAGTAGCAAATTATTGGCGGTTTTGCCAAAACTTCGATTCTAGTTTTGGCGACTAGCTAATTATACTACGAGAATTTTTTTTTGCTGAGCTATAAGAATGGCATCATTTTGTCTATTATCAGCGACGACAAAGGGGTTTTAAGCTGCGATGTTTGTGTGAGACCACGAAACCACAATTTCACCTTCTCCTTCTCTTCCACCGACGCGGGCCGCACTGTCACCTTCCGCCGCCGCCGCCACCTTACAAGTCGTTCCCCCTCCTCCAAATTCCCATTTTGTGAGTTTGGGATTGTGAGTGGTTTTTTTTTTTTTTTTTTTTTTTTTTAAATAATGGTTTATAATAATGGAATTATTTTGTCAGTTAGATAATTATATATTTGATGATCACCATCAATTCTCCAAATCCAGTTATCAAATACCTATTAGTTTCTCAACGAAACCCAGATTTTAAAAGTTTGCATATAATTTTGACTGCGTTAAAGGTCACAAAAAGAAAAGGGTCGAACAAACTAAATCAAAATCCGTTTCTTCTTTACTCTGATATAAGAAGAACTAAAAGATTAATCCTTTTCTCGTTTAAAAACTGGAAAAGATTAAACCAAATCCACTCTAATCGAAGTGAGATTTTAAAAGGACATACAATTATTTTCGTTTTTTTTTTTCTTAGTTTTAAAAAAAATTGTAATAGATTTGGGTTTGGATCAAGCGTTTGGTTTCAGTAGGTCTGCCTCTGGTATACGGGCTATGGAGTGCAACTCTATAACTATAGACAGGTCAAGAAAAACCCAAGTTTTCTCAACAATCCTTTCAAGGGTCACAGACTTAAAATACTTGGATGGACGTTTGCAATACTTCGTTTATTAAACAAAGTAGGATAATTCCAATCTTTGTCACGACAAGCTGTGATGGAATCAGAAATTTATCCTTAACATATAATATGGAGAATTATGCTAGGGAAATTTACTTTTGCTAATCGAATTAGAAAAAAAAAAAAAAAAAACAAAAAAAAACAAAAAAAAAGATCTTTTCAATCGAAAGAATTAGTTTTTTAAAAACAAAATTAACAGTTTTAAAATCTCTTGACAGGCAACAAAAGGTGGTGAGCAAAAAGGTTGGTCGCTAATTTTTAAGTGTGTGTAAATTTGGTCTCTAATATCTTTTTTTTTTCTTAATAGCTGGAATGTTTTTAAATTATTAAAATGATATTACAATAATCATTTCCGATAATTTTAGACAAAATATGTTAGTAATTTAGTTTAAAAGTGATGCTTGCTAACGTTTTTTGTCCAAAAATTAATGAAAACGACTATTTTAGTAATATTTTTTCGAACTAAGAAAAAAAAATTACGAACCAGAGTATAAATTTAATAATTCAAGACCCGATCATTTTCAACAAAATTCCTGACAAAGACAAGCTCTCTTCTATGATAATCTTATGTGTAGTTCTAATAAATAATTTTTACTGAAATTAAGTTGAGGAGATCGAATTAACATAAAAGATTGAGCGCGAATGACAGCGGCATGCATAGCAGTCATGCCGTTCCTTCCTAAGATAGAGCAATTGGGGAAAGTCTCCGAAATGGTGAGAGCAAGCAATGAGGACACCATTTCGGCCATTGTGTACATGATCTTCTTTATGCGTCTACTCTAAAGACAAGCAGTGCCGGTTATATGCACAGAGAATCCACTACTGTCTACTCTTTTATATACATATATATATATATATATGTATTTATATAGGAATAATCTTTAAGACAGTTAGCGTATGTGTCCATTAGACGAATCGTAGCCGTTAGATTAGAGTCCCTTGCAGATGGACGGCAAAGATGCGTTATTGCAAATGAAGGGGTAGTAAGGAAAAATGCTGTAGCTATTAATGAAGGTGGTTGGAAATGTGGAATGTTTAGTTTAGTGATTGTAATTGACAACTCTGGTCACGAAATACTAGTAAATATTACGCTCATGCATAACATAAAACTTCAAAATAATTCCAGGCAAGATGACACAACCTGAGTAGATCACAGATAAGGATTTACTCAACAATATTAGTAAATACTACGCTCACACATAAATTGATTACAGAGTTGCTATTCTTCCGGTACTTTCAGGCTAATTGCAACTAATCTATTCCTAACATAATTGCCCTCGATAAATGCATCAAATGGCTATAAAAGAGTCTTTCGGCGTTGTGTAAAGTGAAATCCTGCAACAAGACATGTGCCCCATAATCACACAAATTTTTAGAGTCTCAGCCATATTATAGGAAACTAACCAAGCAATCTCATTTATGAGACCTCCAAAGTTTAAGTTATCGATACTAATTAGTTATGTTAAAATTCCACCAACAAAAGAGTTTAGTTTTCATTAAATTCATTTTATTTCTAATTTACTGCTTCGTTTGGATGTCCCATTCAACTTGATATTATATTCTAATTAAATGAAAGTATTCCGAAATGATTTGGATATCCCATAAACCATTATATTCAAATTAAATATGTGTTTGGATTATATACATTTTTATAACTATTCTAATGGGTATTGGCGAGAGGGAGAGAGTATGGATATGCTTGGTAAAAGTATATAAAAGGGGGAATAGATAAACAGTAAATGAGTGAATGTACTGTTTAAATGGAGGTATAAGAAATATAATATATTAAAAAAACGAATGAATGTTGCATTATATTCCAGTTGATTAGGTGGTCCAAATGAGCAGTACATGTTCCATTAAAATCTAACGAAAATGAACAATAGAATTCCTATCTCAACTTGAGCAATACCATGCTTTTGATTTGATTTCCCCACAACAATTTGGTTGATTCAAAGAAATCAACAACTAACCGTACTATAAATTTAAGTATATATGTCATCAATTATGTAGGATTCAAAGACTACGAACAAATAAAAATTCAAGACCCCTTATACCAACAAGAAAATTCAAGACCCGACTTCACCAATCAAAACAGAACATGAAGCTTTGATGTAAATCTTGTAAAATTTAAGAAAAATATGGAATGGTTAAAAGCGCCTTTTGTTGTAGCAAGAGATGTTGACTCCATAAGAACATGCATATTAAGCTTCGATACAATCATGAAATTTTAACCAACCAAATGAGTAAAAAATGAGCGAAAATTAACGTAACGTTCAAATGACAAGATGAACAAGTAAATTTGAGCACAAGTTGCCAAAATTAAATGCAAAAGAGTCATTGTCATACTTCAAGGCCAAAGCAACCCTCCATCTTAACTTCATGAAACCATGTAAACATATTGCAAATAGAAACAACTGTTGGGCTAGCTAGTAGTTACCTACCCAAATCATTACCCTCTCTCTCTCTCTCTCTCTCCACTTTTAAAAGGTTTGATATTAGATGGGTGATTAAGTACGTGCCAACAAAATGGAGATATACCAAATTTCTATTATATTAGTTTCTCTTTCTACATTTAAAAAAAAAAAAAATTTTACCTCTTAACTAGGGATTGTTAAATAAAATTTTTTTTTCTTGATTGCTTAAATTTTGTCAGATATTTGTGTAACCACTAATTATAATACTATGTAGTTTGTTCTAACGTTAGATTCATGTTTTTTTTTTCTTTTGGTTTAGATGTCCATGGAAAATTAAGCATATGTGTTTGACACCAAGGTTTAGATCATAATTTACAACTCAATTTTGTCTTTTTTTGAAAAGTCAATTCCTCAGTTTCACTGTTCATAGTTACAGTTATAGTTTTGTAACTCAACTTTAAAAGTTCATAACTTTACATAAATAGTCCAAATGATATTTTTTTTTTTACATTGCATAAAATTTCGAGACGAACAAAATAAGTTTCATATTGATATTTTTTTTCCGAACACATTTTAAATTTTATATTTTTCAACTCTAACAATTCAAGAGCCTCACCAAACGCACAACTCAATTCAAACCCAAATTTACAATCCAAACCATAATACAAACCCATGTTAAGAAATGACTATTTATAGGATAAATTATTCGGTGACGTGCTACACTTGGCTCACTGAATAATTTCTCCTATTTGTAAACTCTTTTTTGAGAATTCAAAGTTGTTTTGCGTACCCATTAGTTAAAGCCTTCAAGAGGCTTATTTCCATTTATATCTTTGGAAGTTTTTAAGGGGCCTTTTGGTTTCTGTTTCTAGCTAATAATCATGATTTTAAGCTTAGTGGGATTAGATGAGGACATGATCAAATAAAGAAATGGGAATCCGTTGATCGGCACATTAGAGGTCAAGTCAATTTGCTTAGGGAGCAAGGACTAATTTTATTATTTCCAATGAATTGTTTCATCATTTGAAAAAAGGTGAACGTTACTTTTTCATGCACTTGTGGCCAACAACCAAAATTTGAAATTTTAAGACACATAGTTTAGCAAAATCATTACATTTAATGAAAACATGTATATATTTGAGCATATATAATATTGTACATAAAGTGAGTTCTGAAAGTTCATGTATTTAAATGACATAATTATTTTGCAATTCAAAAGTTGGTCAAGATACAACTTTCTCAATATCCTAATGCTTTGCAAAATTTTAACTTCATGATTTGAATATTACATTTTTTTTAATACATATGGGACTTACGACTACATAATAAAAAAAAAAATTGAAAACACTTGAATATGGGAGTTCCTTTCCAGATTTTTTCTTTTTCACTCACTGAACTACTCTAACGGACAATGACTAGAATGGAAATTAATCTGTTATTTTTCTTGGACATTCAAAAATCCAGAATCCGGAGTAGCAAAATATTTTACTTCATCATGTATAAGTTTTTTAATAATAAGTTAAACATTAGAAGAGTGTTTGTTTTATTGTGAATAAATACTAGCTAGCTATAGCTATATATGTAAGCAATCACGTTGCGATTATCCATTAGTTCATATATTATTATTATGTAAACTACCAACACACTATACTAATTATTTACTGGAAAATGACATGTGGTAGTAATAATTGTCCAAAAACATTTTATCCAACAAATTGCAAAAGAAGAAACATAAAAATAATTTTCAACAAATAGCACTATTAATTCTTTGAAAAAATTAATTTATATATATTTATATATATTGCTAATGGACAATGGTAATGGCATTAGGTTAGTTCTCAATCTGGAACACGGAATAATAATAAAAGACTTATGAAGTCAAGAAGCAAGCTTAACAACTAGGCCATGTAAATATTAAACTAACAATTATTAACTTAATTAATCCCACGGCCCATCCGATTAGGACTAAGCTTGACTTTGACGTACGACAGTAAGTCGGCCAAGACTCTGACCTTTAATACTGCAATGTCTACAACACTTTCACGTAAAATATGCACCGTCCAATCATCCCTCTCAGCTACTACATTGGACGGTGATGATCACTTAAACCTGATCCTCATCATGCCCTTATGGGTCAGAAGGGGTGCGTGGCGGTGGATGGGAAAAGGGTTTGATGGTTATGGTGGTGGGGTTGTCTGAATGTTTTATTAAGAAAATTGAAAGTTTTGTTGTTTATGATTTTTCTTTTCATGGTTATTTTGAGTATTATTATGTCAAAATAAAGTGTAAATCCAGAAAACAGTATTGATATATTTATAAATGTGATATAATAATATAAAATGTATGACTTCAAATGTAGGGTATATTTTTTAAATAAAATCAAAATATAGGGTATAAAAAGATCAATAAATTCAAATTGTAATTTTTTTAAAGGATATTTTGAGTATTTTTAGGTCAAAATTATGTGTTGACCGAAAAAAGATATAAATATGTTTCTTAAATATAATCTGATGCTCTAAAAATATAAAATTTCAAAATATAGAGTATATTTTATGAGACAAGCAAAATACATGATATAAAAATATAAATAAACCTAATATAATTCCAATACGAATTCCATTGCTCAACCAAACATTGCAATTAAAATAATCATTCAATCTATTCATTCGATTTTAAAACAATTATTCCAATATTCATATTCATGTTCAATCTATATTCATATTCTTATTCCACCGTATTCCTATTGCTATTCCAATACCTATCTAAGTATTGCATTCTATATATTACAAGATAGGGCAATAAGCTGAATTTTTTTTTTTTTTTAAATGAAAACGTAAGTAAAAATTTCAATTTTACCAAAAAAAAAAAAGAGTTTTTACTGAGTTTTTGAAAATTTTATGGAAATATCCACAAATATCTTGGATATTCACAGATATTGTGGATATTTGACAGATACTTCAGGAAAAATATCTTTTCCCCCGTTATCCATGTCGAGAATATAGATAATGTCATGAAATGTCAACAATATCGTGGACATTTTAATC
>CM046368.1:12313601-12343271 GCA_025413025.1 Ficus hispida | reverse complement strand
AAGACCCCTTATACCAACAAGAAAATTCAAGACCCGACTTCACCAATCAAAACAGAACATGAAGCTTTGATGTAAATCTTGTAAAATTTAAGAAAAATATGGAATGGTTAAAGCGCCTTTTGTTGTAGCAAGAGATGTTGACTCCATAAGAACATGCATATTAAGCTTCGATACAATCATGAAATTTTAACCAACCAAATGAGTAAAAAATGAGCGAAAATTAACGTAACGTTCAAATGACAAGATGAACAAGTAAATTTGAGCACAAGTTGCCAAAAATTAAATGCAAAAGAGTCATTGTCATACTTCAAGGCCAAAGCCAACCCTCCATCTTAACTTCATGAAACCATGTAAACATATTGCAAATAGAAAACAACCTGTTGGGCTAGCTAGTAGTTACCTACCCAAATCATTACCCTCTCTCTCTCTCTCTCTCTCTCCACTTTTAAAAGGTTTGATATTAGATGGGTGATTAAGTACGTGCCAACAAAATGGAGATATACCAAATTTCTATTATATTAGTTTCTCTTTCTACATTTAAAAAAAAAAAAATTTTTACCTCTTAACTAGGGATTGTTAAATAAAATTTTTTTTTCTTGATTGCTTAATTTTGTCAGATATTTGTGTAACCACTAATTATAATACTATGTAGTTTGTTCTAACGTTAGATTCATGTTTTTTTTTTCTTTTGGTTTAGATGTCCATGGAAAATTAAGCATATGTGTTTGACACCAAGGTTTAGATCATAATTTACAACTCAATTTTGTCTTTTTTTGAAAAGTCAATTCCTCAGTTTCACTGTTCATAGTTACAGTTATAGTTTTGTAACTCAAACTTTAAAAGTTCATAACTTTACATAAATAAGTCCAAATGATATTTTTTTTTTTACATTGCATAAAATTTCGAGACGAACAAAATAAGTTTCATATTGATATTTTTTTTCCGAACACATTTTAAATTTTATATTTTTCAACTCTAACAATTCAAGAGCCTCACCAAACGCACAACTCAATTCAAACCCAAATTTTACAATCCAAACCATAATACCAAACCCATGTTAAGAAAATGACTATTTATAGGATAAATTATTCGGTGACGTGCTACACTTGGCTCACTGAATAATTTCTCCTATTTGTAAACTCTTTTTTGAGAATTCAAAGTTGTTTTGCGTACCCATTAGTTAAAGCCTTCAAGAGGCTTATTTCCATTTATATCTTTGGAAGTTTTTAAGGGGCCTTTTGGTTTCTGTTTCTAGCTAATAATCATGATTTTAAGCTTAGTGGGATTAGATGAGGACATGATCAAATAAAGAAAATGGGAATCCGTTGATCGGCACATTAGAGGTCAAGTCAATTTGCTTAGGGAGCAAGGACTAATTTTATTATTTCCAATGAATTGTTTCATCATTTGAAAAAAGGTGAACGTTACTTTTCATGCACTTGTGGCCAACAACCAAAATTTGAAATTTTAAGACACATAGTTTAGCAAAATCATTACATTTAATGAAAAACATGTATATATTTGAGCATATATACATATTGTACATAAAGTGAGTTCTGAAAGTTCATGTATTTAAATGACATAATTATTTTGCAATTCAAAAGTTGGTCAAGATACAACTTTCTCAATATCCTAATGCTTTGCAAAATTTTAACTTCATGATTTGAATATTACATTTTTTTTAATACATATGGGACTTACGACTACATAATAAAAAAAAAATTGAAAACACTTGAATATGGGAGTTCCTTTCCAGATTTTTTCTTTTTCACTCACTGAACTACTCTAACGGACAATGACTAGAATGGAAATTAATCTGTTATTTTTCTTGGACATTCAAAAATCCAGAATCCGGAGTAGCAAAATATTTTACTTCATCATGTATAAGTTTTTAATAATAAGTTAAACATTAGAAGAGTGTTTGTTTTATTGTGAATAAATACTAGCTAGCTATAGCCTATATATGTAAGCAATCACGTTGCGATTATCCATTAGTTCATATATTATTATTATGTAAACTACCAACACACTATACTAATTATTTACTGGAAAATGACATGTGGTAGTAATAATTGTCCAAAAACATTTTATCCAACAAATTGCAAAAGAAGAAACATAAAAATAATTTTCAAACAAATAGCACTATTAATTCTTTGAAAAAATTAATTTATATATATTTATATATATTGCTAATGGACAATGGTAATGGCATTAGGTTAGTTTCTCAATCTGGAACACGGAATAATAATAAAAGACTTATGAAGTCAAGAAGCAAGCTTAACAACTAGGCCATGTAAATATTAAACTAACAATTATTAACTTAATTAATCCCACGGCCCATCCGATTAGGACTAAGCTTGACTTTGACGTACGACAGTAAGTCGGCCAAGACTCTGACCTTTAATACTGCAATGTCTACAACACTTTCCACGTAAAATATGCACCGTCCAATCATCCCTCTCAGCTACTACATTGGACGGTGATGATCACTTAAACCTGAATCCTCATCATGCCCTTATGGGTCAGAAGGGGTGCGTGGCGGTGGGATGGGAAAAGGGTTTGATGGTTATGGTGGTGGGGTTGTCTGAATGTTTTATTAAGAAAATTGAAAGTTTTGTTGTTTATGATTTTTCTTTTCATGGTTATTTTGAGTATTATTATGTCAAAATAAAGTGTAAATCCAGAAAACAGTATTGATATATTTATTAAATGTGATATAATAATATAAAATGTATGACTTCAAATGTAGGGTATATTTTTTAAATAAAATCAAAATATAGGGTATAAAAAGATCAATAAATTCAAATTGTAATTTTTTTAAAGGATATTTTGAGTATTTTTAGGTCAAAATTATGTGTTGACCGAAAAAAGATATAAATATGTTTCTTAAATATAATCTGATGCTCTAAAAATATAAAATTTCAAAATATAGAGTATATTTTATGAAGACAAGCAAAATACATGATATAAAAATATAAATAAACCTAATTATAATTCCAATACGAATTCCATTGCTCAACCAAACATTGCAATTAAAATAATCATTCAATCTATTCATTCGATTTTAAAAACAATTATTCCAATATTCATATTCATGTTCAATCTATATTCATATTCTTATTCCACCGTATTCCTATTGCTATTCCAATACCTATCTAAGTATTGCATTCTATATATTACAAGATAGGGCAATAAGCTGAATTTTTTTTTTTTTTTTAAATGAAACGTAAGTAAAAATTTCAATTTTTACCAAAAAAAAAAAAAGAGTTTTTACTGAGTTTTTGAAAATTTTATGGAAATATCCACAAATATCTTGGATATTCACAGATATTGTGGATATTTGACAGATACTTCAGGAAAAAATATCTTTTCCCCCGTTATCCATGTCGAGAATATAGATAATGTCATGAAAATGTCAACAATATCGTGGACATTTTAATCCATGATTAGAAGTGCGAGTAATCTTTAATATGAGTTATTTGCTCTCTCAATTTATTAACTAGAAATTAGTGCTATTTTTCCTTAAAAATTATATACAGCTGATGGTTATGGCATTAGGTTAAGATTCTCAATCTGAAAAAGGAATAATATTAAAAATAAAAAAAAATAAAAACTTATGAAGTCAAGAAGAAAGATCAACGACTAGGTCATCATGCAAATTTAGCACGCGTTTTGGTTAGTAAGTTTGAGTTAAAATATTTAAATCAGAATTATTTGACTTCTCAAAAACTAGTTAAAAAACTTATTGACTTTTAAGAAAAAAAACAAAAAGGAGTTAATTTTTTTTTTTTTTTAACTTGAATTGGTGAACCAAATAGGGGCTTAATCCCACCGCCATCCAATCAGGACTAAGCATGACTTTAACGTACTGTGGGGCTTAAATCTCAGCCCTCATATCTTCTAGTACTTCTGTTTCAGTTGGTTCCCCCCTCATCGGTCAATTGTCCCTAATTTATTGCAACAACTTGTTTCTTATTTACGGCTCATAATATCTTGCTAAGTGTGGTCCAATATTGGTTCCAAACACTTTCTTTCTTTCTGTCATTCTTTTTAGAAATTTCTATGAAGTTTCCGGTTCATTTTGAATTTTGATTCTCACGGAATAACAGCCTCATCACAATTTTCTTTTTACACCTCAAAATGTAACAAAATATCCCCCTCGATTTATTATAAGCTGTACTTTCGTCATTAAAAGGTTTGCTAATCTTAATGAACTGTTTTTATCACGTGCGATTATAAGGTTACCAACAATATGTGATCAGAATTTTTAAAGAACATTTTCACTTACAAACTAGTCACGTGACTTATATGGTTGAAAAAATAATAAAGTTGTGAGAAAGGATAATCTAAATGACTAATTTTGTACCATCTTAAATTATATAGAATAAAGTGAGACAACTAATATTTTTTAAGGATCAAATTTAAAATTATCCAGAAAGTTCTCATTAATTAATTATCAAAAGGCCGAAAAACCAAATAAAAACAAAACAAAACAAAACCCGACTTTGACGACCATAAAGTCGGCCAAGTCTCTAACCATTATATTGCAATTTCCATGACACTTTCCATGTAAATATCTTCTGTAACCAATCATTCCATTGAATTAGTACGTGGACGGTGACGATCACTTGAAGTGGAATTCTCATTAGTCGGAGCACGCACAATAAAGTCTTACAAAATATCCTTTCAATCACGTAATTGCATATTATAGTTACATATATAATCTAACGGATCTAATCTCTAAGTACAAAAAATATATATATATATAGAAAGATCAACAATCATAAAGCAATAGGACAAAAAAAGCAATTCAAAGGGAAAGCGAAAAAAAAAAAAATAAATAAAACGTTCTCTACAACGACCGATTCAAGGGGGGCACTCTCACTACTACAAAACATATATTACACGACGGAGATTACACGACGGTTTCTTGAAACCGTCGTGTAAAGTGAGGTTTACACGACGGTTCATTGAAACCGTCGTGTAAAGTGGTCCTCGCACCCACTTTACACGACGGTTTCAAGGAACCGTCGTGTAAAGTCCATACTTTACACGACGGTTCTAAGAAACCGTCGTGTAAAGTGGTCCTCGCACCCACTTTACACGACGGTTTTAAGGAACCGTCGTGTAAAGTCCATACTTGGCTGGGGAAACGCACTGCCCTCCTTGGCTGGGGATGCACGTGGGCGCACGCCTGGGTCACGCGGGCGAGCGCCTTGAGCGCGCGGGCGTGCGCCTTGGTCGCGCGGGCGCGCGCCTGGGTCACGCGGGCGCGCGCCTTGAGCGCGCGGGCGTGCGCCTTGGTCGCGCGGGCGCGCGCCTGGTTCTGGTGCCTCTGGCCTCTGGTTTGCCTGGGGGCGCGCGGGCCCGCGCTAAGGTTGCGCGGGCGCGCGGCTTACACGACAGTCACTGGGGGACTGTCGTGTAATCCCTCATCAGGGGGATTACACGACGGTCACCTGGGTGACCGTCGTGTAAGCCACCCGGTTTGGCTTACACGACGGTCCCCAGGACCGTCGTCTAATCCTCCAGATTGGGGGCTTAGACGACGGTCCCCAAGTGACCGTCGTCTAATCCTCCGATTAGACGACGGTTTTTTCCGAACCGTCGTGTAATGCTCAAAAATTTTGAAAATTTTAAATTTTCATTTTTCGAATTCCGCGCGAAAACTAATTACTTAAATACAATTTCCTCTTCATTTCTCTTAATATATTCGCTCGCATCTCCTTATTTCTCTTCACACTCTTTACTTTTCTCAAGTACCCACACATACTTCACCAACCCGCCGACACCTCTCTTTTAAATTCCAGTCAATCCGCCGTTGCCGCCGCCGCCACTTCCTTCTTGCTTTGGCCGTGACTATTCTTTTTCAAAGAAAAGTAAGGTGACTTCATATACAAACTAAACCACATTTGCTTGTTTGTATTGTTGTTTGTCACTAAAGATCCATTGTTGCAAATTAGTGTGTTTGTTTTTAATATTTCTCTTTGTAGAGGGGAAAAATGATTGTGAATCGTTAATTTTGACACTTTACACACATTTATGAACATGCTTTTTGTACGCACACAACATGCTCGACGGAATGCCACAATGAGTTTTCCTTTTCGAAAAAGATAATAGAGTTTGATCAATATTCAAAGCATAACTATAGCAAGATTACATGAAGTCTTCTAGCAAGATTACATGTAAGTCAATTTTAATATGTTAATTTTTTTAATCTTAATTATTATGTATCTTAATTAATTAGTTTCAATTTTACCAATTTGCTAGGGCCTTATCGGATTGGAAGATTATGGCCGGTCAAGGGATTTTTTTTTTTAAATAAATACATTACACGACGGTTCTTGGCCGAACCGTCGTGTAATGTGCACATTACACGACGGTTCGAAGAGGAACCGTCGTGTAATGTCTGACATTACACGACGGTTCGGCCAAGAACCGTCGTGTAATGTGATTTTGATGACGACGGACCGTGGTGTAACATTGAGATACCACGACGGTAACGGAACCGTCGTGTTATATACCACGACACTGGATTACACGACGGTTGGTATACCGTCGTGTAAACTTTACACGACGGTAAAAAACCGTCGTGTAATCCACAATTTTTACTAGTGTCTTGGGAAGCTCATGTCCCCCTCGGTAATTTCCAAATGAAATGGACTAAAGACAAGAACCAAACAAGCCCCACCGACCTAAAGAAAGCTTCAAGTCTATTTTCCTAGGAAACTGCTTTTCATCTAATAGCTATTCTAATGACGAGACGATTTGAAGGTATTGCAAAACAAATTGGCTTGTTTCTTAATTAATCTTTCCCTTTTTTTTTTACTCAACTCCATTTTCACATTGTGAATGCCTTCCCACTTAGCGTATGACTCCAAGGTGGCCATTCGTTTTAGATGACCACACTACAAGAATTTTGACTTTAAGAAACCAAACTTTTTGATACCAAAAAAAGTTTGGTAACAGAAAATAGACTTTCTGTTACCAAATTTTGGTATCAGAAAGGTATGGACATTTTGTTACCAACTTTGGTAGCAGAAACAACACAATCCGCTACCAAATTTTTTTGGTAACAGATGACATGGCGGGAATTGAATTTTGGTTCCCGCCAAAAACATTTTGCTACCAAATTACTATTTGGTAACAAAATGTTAACATTCCGCTACCAAGATTTGGTAGCAAATTCTAAACTTTTGCTACCAAAATTATTTTGGTAGCAAAAACATTGATAGGAAGCCAAAATTTTTCCCGCTAATGTCATTTGCTACCAAATTCCATTTGGTAGCAAACGGTGAAATTTCGCTACCAAATTTTGGTAGCAGAATATAAATTTCTGCTACCAAATTTTGGTAGCCCAATCTCAATTTTTGCTACCAAACTTTTTTTGTAGCAATAATTTTCCCCCAAAGTGATCTGCTACCAAATTTCTTTTAGTAACAAATTTTTATATTTTGCTACCAAACTTGGGTTTGGTAGCAAAAACATGTTTTTGGCAACCAAATTAATATTTGGTAACGAAATATATGCTTTTTTGCTACCAAATTTTGATGGCCTAAAACAAGAATCTGTTACCAAATTAATATTTTGATAGCTGAAAGGCATCTTTTGCTACCAAAAGTTACATTTGGTAGCAAATCTTCAAAAAAGTTTCTAATTTCATATTTTAGACTTGTAATTTTTTTTTTTTGTTTATAGTTTTTCATGAATAGGTTTGATACAAAGTTTGTAACAATAATATGTTTTATATGAACAAATTTATTTGGTGATTTATCTATTTCTTGTAGGACATATAAAATCGGTATGCTATATACTAAGTATATATATTATATATAAAGTAGACAATGTATATACTTATGATAGTATCATATTACTTTATTATATAGAATAAGATATATCATATTGAAATCTATATTTTATATTATAATATGGCTAAAAAGTGGTTTTAAATAAATTTTTTATTATCAAATTATAATTTTCTCATTCTTTAAAAATTATGTCTTTCGGCTACCAAATAAAAATTTGGTAGCAAAATACGTGCTTTTGGCTACCAAACTATTATTTGGTAGCAAAATATATAGTTTTTTGCTACCAACGTTTGGTCGCAAAAAGAAATATTTCGCTACCAAACTTATATTTTGGTAGCTGAAAGGCATCTTTTGCTACCAAAAGTTACATTTGGTAGCAAATTTTCAAAAAAGTTTCTAATTTCATATTTTAGACTTGTAATTTTTTTTTTATCTTTTATTTATAGTTTTTCATGAATAGGTTTGATACAAAGTTTGTAACAATAATATGTTTTATATGAACAAATTTATTTGGTGATTTATCTCTTTCTTGTAGGACATATAAAATCGGTATGCTATATACTAAGTATATATATTATATATAAAGTCGACAATGTATATACTTATGATAGTATCATATTACTTTATTATGTAGAATAAGATATATCATATTGAAATCTATATTTTATATTATAATGTGGCTAAAAAGTGGTTTTAAATAAATTTTTTATTATCAAATTATAATTTTTCTCATTCTTTAAAAATTATGTCTTTCGGCTACCAAATAAAAATTTGGTAGCAAAATACGTGCTTTTGGCTACCAAACTATTATTTGGTAGCAAAATATATAGTTTTTTGCTACCAACGTTTGGTGGCAAAAAGAAAGATTTCGCTACCAAACTTATATTTTGGTAGCGGAAAGGCATTTTTTGCTACCAAAAGTTATATTTGGTAGCAAATTTTCAAAAAAGTTTCTAATTTCATATTTTAGACTTGTAATTTTTTTTTGTTTATAGTTTTTTATGAATAGGTTTGATACAAAGTTTGTATAACAATAATATGTTTTATATGAACAAATTTATTTGGTGATTTATCTCTTTCTTGTACGATATATAAAATCAGTATGCTATGTACTAAGTATATATATTATATATAAAGTAGACAATGTATATACTTATGATAAACAACTACGAGATATAAGAACAAGAGGAGAAAAAAGGAAGAAAAATTAAAACTCCAATGTAGTGCAGTCCCAAATCATCCAGCAGCTTCCTCTCAAAATCCTCCTGAAGTTTTAGAGTTTGTTCTGAAATTTAGGATTTTTCTCTTTCTTTCTCCCCATTCTCCTTTAGTCCTCTCTTTTTTTTTTTTTCTTCCTTTCGATTCCCTACTTTTATACGTGGGGGCTACAAGTGGAGAAAAGGCGCGCGGCAGCATGCGAGAGAGCGCGCGCCTGAGAGGGCGCGGCCGCGCGCTTTGGCCTGGCACAAGGAGACAGGGCGCGCGCTGGTGGGACGCGCGGGCGCTGGGAGCTGGCCGCGCGCTGGTTTGGCGCGCGCCGCCTGAGCGCGCGTTGGTGGGCTGGACGCACGCCCGCGCCTCCGCTACGGGCTAAGACTCAATTTTTTTCTGTAAAAAATTCAAAAACTTCATTTATTTCGAATTCCCCCCACACAGTACTCTCTCTCTCTCTCTAACTCTATCGACCTAGCTTTCTCTACCAAATTTATTCGCACCTTTCCCACTAGTACTCCATGTAATCAAACTCAGCAAATTGATTTTCGCCTAGGACGCTTAGACACATTTCCCAGGCTCTGCAACTCCTCTCTCTCTCTCTCTCCATGTCCCATGGCCTGTTCAAGTCACCATCTTTTCCCTTCTCTCTCCTCAGTTTTCTCTCTCTTCCTCTACTCCCCCTTGTACCCACCAAAGTAAACACAATGCTTGTGTTGGTGCTGTCTTCTCTTCTCTCACTTCTCTCTCTAAAAAATCCCTTAAATCTTCCCAAGCCTTCTTTTTTTGTGCATAAACTTCTTCCATAGCTTCATTCTCATATGCCCATTTCGTTTTCTTGGCTGATTCTCTTGGGAAATCCGGTAAAGAATGTATTTTTGTGCCTCTTGTTGGCAATCGGGCTCAGACGTGGTTATTTTCTCTGACGGGTTTCTGATCTGCCTTTAGACCCTTCAAAATCACAGGTTTTTTATTTTTATTTTTTATTTTCTGGGTTTTGTTAATTCTTCACAACAACCGTCTTGTTCTTTTTTTTTTTTTTTTTCAATTTAGAATTTTGACCCGAAAATTCTTGGGTGGTTCTGGATTTTTGACCCGGAAGGGTCGATTGCTGTGAATCCGCTCCTCCACCGTCGAACCTTAATTTTTTTTCTGATAAATCTTGGT
The DNA here is from genome assembly GCA_025413025.1 of Ficus hispida. Taxonomy (NCBI): domain Eukaryota; kingdom Viridiplantae; phylum Streptophyta; class Magnoliopsida; order Rosales; family Moraceae; genus Ficus; species Ficus hispida. The sequence continues at coordinate 12,333,084 of CM046368.1, read as the reverse complement.
TTTTAACTCACTTGCGTTCAATCTTTCTTATATTTAAACAATGTAGGTTTTTGTCTCGGCTTTTGTACAGGTATAATCCACAAATTTCATTGTGGCGTCCACGTGGTCGGGTAGGGGAGTTATGGGGGATGTTGCTGAGGTTCATCCATGGAAGCCGTGCTCTTGCAAATAAAAAAAAAAATCTGGGTTTTGTTGTTTTTTGATAATTCTCTCTCTCTCTGTTTTTTTTTTTTTTTTTTGGGTCTAGGTTTGAGACTTTGGGTTTTTGCAAACAACAGCAACAACAAATCAACGAGATGGAGAATATAGGTTCGAGTATTCTTTTTTTGAAAAGATAGATGTTTTGATATTTGGATTTTGAAAATTCGAGGTTTGGAATGTGGGTTTTGTGTGGATTAAAATGGGTGGGAGGTGGCTGTTTGAATGTGGGTTTGACTTGCGTCTTTCTCTCTCTCTCTTTTTTCCCGTTTTCTTTTCTTTGTGTAGGTCTCACATTTTTGCAATCTTCAGGACGTCCATGGTGTTGTTGCAGATCAAGATAATGCTGGTGTTCAAGCAGGGAACTGACACGGGACAATGTTGAGATAATAGGTGATTTTCCTTCAAATAAATTTCTTGTTGATCAAAGTGGTTGCACATTTGGGAATTCGAATAATTGGCCTAGAAAAATTAAGAGCAACGGTCTAGACTTTGATATTAGGCGTGTATGTGTTTTTTCTCTTCAATTCTCTATGTTTATGTTTTTGTTTTTCTCTGGATTGTGTTTTCTAAATTTAAGTTCTTGGATTTGTATCTTGTATTGTTATAATTGTTTTTTTCCTATCGTTTTTTTGAGGTCTTGATTTGCTACTTTAGTTCTGGTTGACGAATGCTTTGGATATGGAAAAATCTGTGTTCGTATTTTCAGTTTTTGATTGTTAGTTTGTTTATTAGATTACAAGAGTTATATATATGAATGACTCTATATAATTATGTATAACGCAAAGTTAATAGATTACAATAAAATTTATGACTTTACTAACTTTCCATTTTTTGCGTATGAGTTCTGCTATGATTGCCATTCACTATTGGTTGAATCTATTAGTTGAAATTGAAGCTATTGTATTTCCCTTGTTGAATGAAATCAGGAATAGAAGTAGTGGAACAAACTTGGAGAGCAGAGAGGAACAAATTGACTAGTGGTCCAACCGTGTCTTTGGAAGGAAGTTTGTGTGGACAGAGTGACAAGAGGGGTTGGCATGTTGATATTAGCAAAGGCAATGATAGAAATCCTCTGTTGTAGTCCACTTTCAATTAGTGGAGACTGATGACAGAAATTCTGACGACGATGAAGAATGGGAAAAGCATGATGTTGAGGTATCCTACATGATGCATAACTTCATAAAGTTGTATTGCACTTTCCTAGTTTATTGTTCTCAATGGTTTTGTTATTTGATTTGAAGTTGATTTAAACTTTGTTTTAAGAAGTGAGAAGTGAGGTTGAGGTGGTTTTTTTATTTTATTTTATTTTATTTTTATTGTTTAAAGAAGTGACTCTCACTTAGTTTTTGAGTGAAGTTCATATTTTTCTTCTTTGTTAAAGCATATATGATGTTATAAATTTTCTAACTAAGGAAAAATTGATGAAAACAATTATGGTTGTAGATGTTGAACAGAGACATGTTCGAGAAGAACCACCACGAAATCGTTTTGAGTTCTTGGGAAATAGAAGAGAGAGAATTTGAGCTATTATTGATGGAAATGGAAGGACCGGTGTTAGCAGACAACAAAGTGTGAGAAGATCAGCGCCCCTTCAAGTCTTGTTTGTTAGATTTCTTAGTTGTGTAGGATTGTAAAATGTTAATAAGTAGTTTGAGTTACTTGAGTGTGATCATGGAAAGATAGTTATTGATTATGTAATCAGAGATTTAGAGGTACTATAATTAATATAAGATATTTAGTTCATTTCAATTAAAAAAACATTTATGAAAAACAGGGGATAAAATTTAGAATAATATTCTTGGCAAGCAAAAACTTTGGTAGCTAAACATTTTTGCGACCAAAAATACAGTAGCACAAAATTAGTTATTTGCCTTTTTTACTATAAAATATTTGGTGGCTAATATATAAGAATTCGCTTCCAAATATTTTTTGCTACCAAAATTTGGTTACAAAATTTCTTACATTTTGCTACTAAATACATTTTACTACCAAAATGTTTGGTCACTAATTCTCATATTTTTTGTTACCAAATACTTTTTGTTACCAAAAATTTGGTTACAAAATCTCGTACAATTTGCTACCAAATACATTTTGTTACCAAAAAATTTGGTCCCTAAATCTCATATATTTTTTTACTAAATATCTTTTGTTACCAAATATTTGGTAACTGAATCTTATACTTTTTGTTACCAAAATATATTTTGCTACCAAAATTTTGGTAACTGAAACGTCATACTTTTTGTTACCAAATACCTTTTGTTACCAAATTTTTTGGTAACCGAATATCATATATTTCGTTACCAAATATAATTTGTTACCAAAAAAAATTTTGGTAACAAAAACTTTTTGCTACCAAAAATTTGGTAACAAATACTTTTTGCGACTCACTTTCTGCTACCAAATTTTTTTGGTAGCAAAAACCTTTTGTTACCAAAAACAAGACTTTCGGCTACCAAATTTTTGGTAACAAAAAATCAAATTTCTTATAGTGCCATGACATCAATAGTGGTTTAACAGTGGATTAGCAATGAATGTAATGATGGTACCTTGTACATAGTGGGTATAGATCATTCACTGTCATTAAAAGATTTAGTTGTATTGTCTCTGATATCATCTTGAAAAATAAAAATAATAAATAAATAAATAAGAGAATAAAAGATAGAAGAAGGAGACAAAGTATTAACGTGATATTATCCATACGTGGACTAGAAATAGAGAGAAGACTAACTAGTGAGGAGCACTATGAATAAGCTTCCATATAAATACAAGTTTATAAGTAATCAAGAATCCTATTTCCTAATATAAAAATTAACACAACTAAATCTAAATCTCTTGTATTATAATCATTCAACCTATAAATTGAAAAGAATCATAAAGAATAATTTCAAACAATATTTGATAATCATATCAAATCTCAACAATGATGTATTGCTTTAGACAGTCAACACTCAAGACTTCCAAGTCAACTATCAAAGAAAAAAATAAGATTTCTAAGTCATCATAAAATAATTAACCAAAAAAAAAAAAAAAAGAAGAATAAGAAAAAGAAAAAGAAGAAGAAGAAGAAGAAGAAGAAGGAAACAACAACAACAACAACAACAACTTCTATGTCGCCACAGAATGGAAAGCATCATCTTTAACAACTTTGGTCAGCGATGACCGCTTAGTATATAGTGTAAATGAAAACAACTAATCGTTCAAGGTGGTTTCATATGTATCATAAACGAAAAAAACTAAAAGAAAAAAGTTTCTTATATATAGTATAAATGAAAACAACTAAGATGAAAAAACATCACAAAGTTTTTTTTTTTTTTTTTTTTTCAGGTAATCGCAAGTTTTTTTTATTTTATTTATTTGCAAGGTTGTTTCAATCTTAAAGAAATTTAAATATATAAGAATAATTTTTAAAATTAGATATGAATTTATTTCAAGTTAATCGATTATTATAAATGATTTATTTAAAAATTATTACTATAAAATATTTAAATGAGATATTTAGGGTAATTTTAATTTAATAACAAGGTAATATTTATTTAGAAAGAGAAATCTAAAATAAAAAGATGATAAAAATTAAAGATTTAAATATTAAATTTTAATTAAATAAGTATATTATATCTAATATATTATAAATAATTTCCCAAGTATATATATCCTATCATAGTGTCCGCAGCCAAGTACTTATGGTCTTTTCAGTGTCACTACCGAAAAGACTTTTGTTTGGCGTGTGTTTTCACAAAAAATCATGGTCACAATGATCATCTCTTGTCTGTTCTTTCTCGCAATCAATTCTTCTCCTCTACTTTCTGCTTCAAAAAAACAATCTTAGGAGCTGGTCGCGTTTAAGATTAAACTTATATCTATTAATTTAATTTTTATTTTTAAAATTTTTTTTAATTTTTTTAAAAAAATTAATAAAAATTATTATTAAAATTTAAAAATTTTAACTTAAATTTACACACCAAATATCCTATTATTTTAAATACATGATCATCTCTCACTGTTATTATTCAGTACACTGAGCTTTCTTTATATGTTTATAGGTTTTTAAAATAGAGTAAATCACTGATAACGCAAAAATTTAATTTATTTTAATTATATTAAAATCTATTAAATAATTATTTTTTTTTATCAGACATAATTTACTGAGTTAAGAAATCAACCACAAATGTTAGCAAAATAAGAAAAGAGAAAGATAAATTTCAAAGAAATCTCTTCACAAAAGCAAAGAACCAATAACCGGGGAAAAAAATCTACTGAGTTTATCAAAAAAAAAAAAAAAAAAAAAAAGAGAATTATCCTTTAAACTTTAATATCACATTACGATTTAGTTAATAAGCATGACGAGCTTTCTGCCAAAGAAAACTCTTCCTTGGAACCTTCCCTAATAAAGACAAATATTGACGTTTGCCTTGTCCCACAACTAAGTCAATTACCCTAGTCGTCCCACGCACACGCACATATCCACCGGCACAAGAATCGAAAACTAGACGTGACTATCGGTTGGGCTAAAGTTTCTTCTTCTTCTTTTTATTTTATTTTATTTTATTTATTTTTTAAAAAATTTTTGCGGAAGGATGGGACAAATATTGACGTTTGCTTTGTCCCACAACCATGTCAATTACCCTAGTCGTCCCACACACACGCACATTTCCACTGACACAAGAATCGAAAACCAGATGTGACTATGGGTTGGGCTAAAGTTACTTCTTCTTCTTCTTCGTATTTTATTATTTTATTTATTTTTTTAAAATTTTTTGATGAAGGATGGGACAAATATTGACGTTTGCTTTGTCCCACAAACCGAGTCAATTACCCCAGTCGTAGTATTTGTTTTTTTTAATGAAAAAAAAAACAAAAACTTTGAACTTCTTGTTGAAATTATGAAATTTAAATCTTAAATTTGATCGCCTGAAATAAAAACAACCTTAAATCTGAATTTTTTAATTAATTTTTGAAAAATCAAATTTCAAAGTAAAAATTTTTAAGTATCCATATGTAAAGGAATATGAATTTTGCCCATCTTTTTCTTTTACCCAAAAGGTTAGAAACTCAAATGATAAATGTGTAGAAAATTATACCCTGGCTAAAAAAAATTGCCTATTACATTTAATCAAAATTTTTGGTCACCATTTTTTTTTTTTTAGAAAATGCAAAAAGAGTAGTTAATAAGGAAATGAAAGGGGGAAAAGAAACAATTTTAAATAGGATAACGAAAGACTTTGGGTGCCAACAATTAAGTGGGATCAATTTCATTCTCTCTTTTGATTTCTCTTGCTGCATAAAATTCGATTAAAAAAATAAAAAGTCTTTTACTAAGTTTCTTTCATGGTTTATAGTCTAATATATAATTGTTATTCTTATGCATACGTTCTTGGAAACTGCTTGCTTTCAATAAGTTTGCTACTTACCAGAGATTTGCTTCTAATTAATTATAACATTGTATGATCAGCACATAATTCGTAATTAACGAAAGACTAGTCAAACATACGGCATACTGTGGAATAGAATCAATCTTATCTTAATCTCTAATGTTTATAATAACAAATTAAAACCAGTTAATCACCCAGAATCTCCAGACAACAGATTTAATAGTTTAATTTTGCTATATATGCGTGCTAGACCGTTTCCTGTAACTACTAATGATATTTTTGCACAGAATATCATTTTTCTGATATTTATAGTCAACGAGACAAAGTTTAACCCCTGAATTTCCTAGGCAATTCTTGATCTCTATATTAACACGGTTTGGTCACATATATACATATCATACGTATATATTATATGTGTGTATATATATAGACACAAACTTTTTTTTCGTTACGTCAACAAAAATTTAAAACTACTAATTGACTAAGTGACAATGATCTAGCTATTTATAGACGAGGTCAGAAATTTCATAACCTAATCAGCAAGTTATATATATATATATATATATATGTATTTTTTTTTCTCAATCTCTATTTCATTTCTTTTTCTGAGTAATTATCGATACGTATATTTAATTCCTTAGGTCCTTCCTTTGTCAGTTTTCTTTCCTCGATAAATCATGAGAGAAGCTATAGGCATGAAAAAATGAAACTAGCACATTTCAATTAGATTTTAACACCCAACAAGCTATGTTTATTTAAACGGAAAATTAAAATAGAGAAAGCAATCATGAAAAAGTACTTATATTCTCCAGAATTAAATTAAAATAATCTACTTCTCAGCAAAAAACACACCGGGGAAAATTGATCTTTCTAAGGAACAAAACATAGTTGACAAAATAATCTCATCTGAGAATTTGAAAATATATACCTTTTATTTTCTTTAATTATTTGAACTTTTTTCCAGAAAGCAATGTTTTCAGGTTACTATATTACTACGAAAGTCCAATGCAGACTATACGATCCTTCTGAGCAACATAAATGATAATTGACCAAGTAACTAATCTCAGATAATTAAGAATTTAAAAAAATATATTTCTGTCCTTTCATTCATTTTTTCCCCTGGAAATTACGTGATAGATTTCCGAAACTTCAAGCTTTATAATAGGCCCCATATATGTTTACAACTTTTAAGGATTAAAAACTCGGATCTTTTTTTTTTTTTTTCCTTAGTGTGAATTCAAATCTGAGATTTTTCATAGTAGATGTGATGTTTGAAAAAAAAATAAATAAAATAAAGCAGGAGTTCATTAACAAAAAGAAACAACAAAAGAAAGCCCCACAAAACTTAGCAAATGAAATGAAGATAAAGTCTTAAAATAGACAAACACAAAAATTAAAAAAATATAATTGCTAGAAACTTTGACACACCCATCCAAACGACACAATAATCTAAGTTCACACTACATATCCAATTATCTAGCAAAATATATACGCGCTTTAACATTTTAACAATTCATTATTTTTTACATATATTCCAAACTACTAAAAAGAGAAATTTCTAAAATGTGAACGCATAGATTTTTCATATACAAAATTCTTATAAAATGATTGAAAAAAAAGCCAAAAGAAAACGACAAAAGAAAAAGAAAAAAGTTCTTGTAAATTAGTCAGTTAACAAGAACCACTGCAACCTATTTAAACACAACTTCTTGCCTCTTTACCACCACACCAACAAATAATAATACCAATCTCCAAAATTTCTGAGCTAACAGTACAAGCTAGAGCAATGGAGGACTTGCGCCACACAGCGTATGCATACTATGAAGCCGGTAAGGAACACCTTGAGGAACCCGTGAATTTGTTTTTCGAGGAGATGGAACGCGATGGTGACGGGAAAGTTTGGTTTGAAGAATTCAAGAGCTACATGAAGACGGTGGATTGTGCACAGTTCGGCACAAAATACTTCTTCGACTTGCTTCGTGGTGACAAGAACGAGTTCTTGCGTTATTGCGATGTGGTGACTCTTTTGTACATAATACTCAGCGGAAGGCCATTCTGTGAGAAGTGCAAAGGGTTCGTACAGGGAACGTATTTCACTTGCGTGCAGTGTTTTGAGGCCGAGGGTGACTACTCCTTCAACGTTTGCCCTTCCTGTTTCTACGCCCGCAGTTATCACCACTGTCACAAGGAGTTCATGGATCCTTTTGTGTTGCTCAGGCTCAAAAAGAAGCAAGATCACTGCAAGGAATCCACCCTTGGCCATACTAAGGTGAAAACCTAGATAAATCACACACGCACACACTACATGCAAACAATATTTCTCACTCCTTTCTAATTATATCGATAATATTGTACTAATCATGTGATTGTAGACATTTACTTGACATTAATTTTACATCTAACTCAACTATAAAATGTAGAGTTTAAATCCTCCTAACTCTAAATTCAAAATATATGTATATATTATTATACTAATTACGAAACACATGATCAAAGTTTACTACTAAAAATTTCTTTTTTAACTACTAAATTATATGGATAATATTGAAACTTGTTTTACAATTTTTGACACTATTGGATAAATAGGCACAGCCAATGGCTTCAAATCCAGGAATCCCTTCATCACAGGCAGCTAAAACCAAGCCAAATAGTTCGAAGGCAGTCGTGGTTGCGCCAAATCCACAACGTAAAACCGTGAGTTCCCATCTTCTTCTTTATTGGGATAAGTAGAAAATTAATCATCTGTTATTTTCATCGAAATAGTCTTATATTGTTGAAATAAATCTTTCTAAATTAAGACTATTTAGAAAGATTTATTGGGACCAATAAAAACAACAGTGTTTTTTTAATCTTCTTCTATATTGTTGTGATCATCTCTTGTGTGCTCTTTCAAAAATCAATCATCTTACTCTCATTACAGGATCATCTCTCATTGCTATCATTCAATACACTAACTTTTTTTTTTTTCATTGCTATCATTCAGTATACTAACTTTTTTTAAAATATATTTATAGATTTTTTAAATAGAGTAAATCACTGATAACACATAAATTTAATATGTTTAAATGATATTGAAACAAATTAAATAACTCTTTTTTATTAGACATAACTCAGTACTGAATGAAGAAATCAATCACAAATGTTAGCAAAATAAGAAGAGAGGGAGAAATTACGAAGAAATCTCTCCACAAAAGCAAAGAACCAATAACCGGGGGAAAAAAATCTACTGTATTTATCCAAAGAAAAAAAAAAAAGAGAGAGAACTATCCTTGAAATAGATTATCTAATGAGTTGTTTAGAGCAATGACTAATGAGTTGTTTTTTTTTTGGAGGGTTTGAACCGGTGTTGGATACTAATTTGTACGAGAAAACACTGTACATGAAAGGTTTCGAACTAAATACCAACAAACTGTACCAATTACTATTTATTTATTATCTACCGGATGAACGAAATTTGATATGCACTAATCATTTTCGAGAAAAAAAATTATTCAGAAAATTACAAAAGAAGAAAAGATTAAGAATAATTTACAAAACAAATAGCGCTATTTTCTTTAATATTGAGAGTTAGGGAATTTGTTTCAAAATGAGATTATAAATAAGTGTCAATCTAATTAGAAGTGCTAGTAATTTTTGATATCAGTTATTACCTCTCTCAATTTATCAACAAGAAATTAACGTTATGTTTTCCTTAAAAATTATATACAGCTGATGGTTATGGCATTAGGTTAAGATTCTCGATCTGGAAAAGGAATAATATTAAAAAGAAAATTTATGAAGTCAAGAAGAAAGACCAACAACTAGGTCATCATGCAAATTTAGTACATGCATTTCGATTGGTAGGTTTGAGTTGAAATATTTAGATTGGAATTGTTTGATTTTTTCAAAATTTAGTTAAAAAACTCGTCAACTTTTAAGAAGAAAAAAAGGCAAAAAAGAGTTAATTTTTTTTAAAATTTGAATTGATGAACCAAATGGGGCATAATACCACCGCCATCCAATTAGACTAAGCCTCATGTCTTCTTGTACTTTTGTTTCAATTGGTTCCCCTCTCAATGGTCAATTGTCCCTAATTTATTGCAACAACTTGTTTCTCATTTATGGCTCATAGTATCTTGCTAAGTGTGGTCCAATATTGGTTCCAAACACTTTCTTTCTTTCTGTCTTTCTTTTTGGAATTTCTATGAAGTTTCCGGTTAATTTTTCTTTATTTTTAGGAACTTCAATGAAGTTTCCAATTTTATTTTGAATTTTGATTCTCAAGGAATTCACCACATGAGTTATACATCACCTAAACTTGAATGAGACTTCTTAATAAACTATCATATAATTTAAAGAATTAAAAAACAAAATGAAAACTCAATCAAAAAATTTTTTTTTTCAAAAATCGTAGTATTTGTTTAAAAGAAAAAAACAAAAACTTTGAACTTCTTGTTGAAATTATGAAATTTAATTCTTAAATTTGATAGCTTAAAAACAAAACAAAAACAAAAAAACACCTTGAATCTGAACATTTTAACTAGTTTTTAAAAAGTCAAACTCCAAAATAAAAATTTTAAGTATATTCATATTAAAAGAATATGATTTGTGCGCATCTTTTCCTTTTACCAATAAGGTCCGAAACTCGAATGGTAAATGTATAGAAAATTATATCCCTAGCTAAAAACTTACCAGAGATTTGCTTCTAATTAATTATAACATTGTATGATGGGCATATAATTCTTAATTAACGAAAGACTAGTCAAATATATACCGCATACTGTGGAATGTAATCAATCTTGTTTTAATCTCTAATGTTTATAATAACTAATTAAAACTAGTTAATCTTCCTAGAATCTCCAGACAACAGATTTAATAGTTTAATTTGGTTATATATGCATGTTAGACCATTTCTTGTAAGTATTAATGATATTTTTGCACGTAATATCATTTTTCTGATATTTATTGTCAACAAGACAAAGTTCAACCCCTTAATTTCCTAGGAAATTCTTGATCTCTATATTAACGCGATATTAACACGGTTTGGACACAGATATATACATAATACGTGTATATTATATGTGTGTTTATATATATAGATGTAGGCATGTCTTTCGTTACGTTTACAAAAATTTAAAACTACTAATTGACTTAGTGACAATGATCTAGCAATTTATAGACTAGGTCAGAAATTTCAGAAATTTTATAACCAAATCAGCAAGTTATATTTATATATATGCATTTTTTTTCTCGATTTCTATTTCTTTCTTTTTCTGAGTAATTATCGGTATATATATTTAATTCTGCAGGTCCATCCTTTATCAGTTTTATTTTTTCATCGATAAATCATGAGAGAAGCTACTGGTATGAAAATATGAAACTAGCACATTTCAATTAGATTTTGACACCCAATAAGCAATCTTATGTTTTCTTAAACAGAAAATTAAAATAAAGAAAGCAACCATGAAAAAGTACTCTTTATTCTCCAGAATTAAATTAAAATAATGTACTTCTCAGCAAAACACACCGGGGAAAATTGATCTTTCTAAGGAACGTAACATAGTTGACAAAATAATCTCATCTGAGAATTTGAAAATATATACATTTTATTTTCTTTAATTATTTGAACTTTTTTCCTGGAAGCAACGTTTTCAGGTTACTATATTACCACGAAAGTCCAATGCAGACGACTATACGATCCTTCTGAGCAACATAACATGATAATTGACCAAGTAACTAATCTCAGATAATTAAGAATTAAAAAAAAATACTTCTGTTCTTTCATTCATTTTTTTCCCGTGGAAATTACCTGATAGATTTCCGAAACTTCAAGTTTTATAATGTGTCCAATATATGTTTACAACTTTAAGGATTAAAAACTCGGATCTTATTTTATTTTATTTTATTTTATTGTGAATTCAAATTTGAGATTTCCATATTAGATGTAACGTTAAAAAAAAAAAAAAATTAAAGCAGGAGTTCATTAACAAAAAGAAACAACAAAAGAATGCCCCACAAAACTTAGCAAATGAAATCAAGACAAAGTTTTAAAATAGACAAACACAAAAATTAAAAAAAGACAATTGCTAGAAACTGACACACTCATCCAAATGACACAATAATCTAAGTTCACACTCACATATCCAAATATCTAGCAAAATGTATACGCACTTTAACATTTTAATGATTCATTATTTTTTACATATATCGTAAACTAATAAAAAGATAAATTTCTAAAATGTGTACGCGTAGATTTTTCATATACAAAATTCTTATAAAGTGATTGGAAAAAAGCCAAAAGAAAACGACAAAAGAAAAAGAAAAAAGTTATTGTAAATTAGTCAGTTAACAAGAACCACTGCAACCTATTTAAACACAACTTCTTGCCTCTTTACCACCACACCAACAAATAATAATACCAATCTCCAAAATTTCTGAGCTAACAGGACAAGCTAGAGCAATGGAGGACTTGCGCGACACGGCGTACGCATACTATAAATCCAGTAAGGAACAGCTTGAGGAACCCGTGAATTTGTTTTTCGAGGAGATGGAACGCGATGGTGACGGGAAAGTTTGGTTTGAAGAATTCAAGAGCTACATGAAGACGGTGGATTGTGCACAGTTCGGCACAAAATACTTCTTCGACTTGCTTCGTGGCGACAAGAACGAGTTCTTGCGTTATTGCGATGTGGTGACTCTTTTGTACATAATACTCAGCGGAAGGCCATTCTGTGAGAAGTGCAAAGGGTTCGTATAGGGAACATATTTCACTTGCGTGCAGTGCTTTGAGGCCGAGAGTGACTACTCCTTCAACGTTTGCCCTTCCTGTTTCTACGCCGGCAGTTATCACCACTGCCACAAGGAGTTCATGGATCCTTTTGTGTTGCTCAGGCTCAAAAAGAAGCAAGATCACTGCAAGGAATCCACCCTTGGCCATACTAAGGTGAAAACCTAGATAAATCACACACGCACACACTACATGCAAACAATATTTCTCACTCCTTTCTAATTATATCGATAATATTGTACTAATATAATCACATGATTGTAGACAATTACTTGACATTAATTTTACATTTGACTCAACTATAAATTGTAGAGTTTAAATCCTCCTATTTCTAAATACAAAATATATGTATATATTATTATACTAATTACGAAACACATTATCAAAGTTTACTACTAAAAATTTCTCTTTTAACTACTAAATTATATGGATAAATATTATTGAAACTTATTTTACAAGTTTTGACACTATTGGATAAATAGGCACAGCCAATGACTTCAAATCCAGGAATCCCTTCATCACAGGCAGCTAAAACCAAGCCAAGTAGTTCGAAGGCAGTCGTGGTTGCACCAAATCCACAACATAAAACCGTGAGTTCCCATATTCTTCTTTATTGGGATAAATAGAAAATTAATCATCTGTTATTTTCATCAAAATAATCTTATATTGTTGAAATTAAGTAACAATATAAAAATAAAAATATGAACTATACATATTTTATTTTTATTTTTTGAAAAAAGCACGCGCAAACATATCCATAATTAAGTAATTTTATCAATTTCGGATGTTGTGCATGGTCAAATCACCGGTAGCTAGATATTAGAAACTCCTTGGATCTCGCCAGTTTAGGGTGAATCGTGTAATATACGAGGGGTTTGTTATGACAATCACGTATTATTTTCATGATATTTAAAAAAAAAAATTGAACAATCTTTTTAGGATATTCTCGTGTTTTCATTAATGAAAATTTTTTTTTTTCCTATTTCTCGATTTTTAGCTTCTTTGTATGAGGACATGTCCTCATTTCAAGCAGTAAAGTTTTCGTTTGAAAACAACTAATAGTTCAAGGTGATTTCATATGTATCATAAACAAAAAGAACTAAAAGAAAAAAGTTTCTTATATATAGTATAAATGAAAACAACTAAGATGAAAAACATCACAAGGTTTTTCTTTTTTTATTTTTTTAGGTAATCGCAAGTTTCTTTATTATTATTTTTTATTTGCAAGGTTGTTTCAATCTTAAAGAAATTTAAATATGGAAGAATAATTTTTTAAAAACATATGTATGAATTTATTTGAAGTTAATTGATTATTATAAAGAATTTATTTGGGAAAGATTATTATAAAAAATTTAATTAAAATATTTACGATAATTTTAATTTAATAATTAAGGTAATATTTATTAACAAAGGGAAATATATATAAAAAGATGATATAGATACCGTACCTTAATGTCTAATTTTAATTGCATTACGTAATTATTATGATGACAAGACACATCAATCTACTAAATAAGTTTTCATGTATAAATATCCTGTCTTGTTGTCCGCAGTGCGTTTTCATGTATAAATTTTAATTGATTTCAGTGCGTTTTCATGTATATATAAATATCCTGTCTTGTTGTCCACCGGCACAAGAATCAAAAGCCAGCTGTGACTAGGGGTTGGGCTAAAGCTACTTCTTCTTCCTCTCTCTCTCTCTTGGTGCTGGAGGTTGGGCTAGAGCTACTTAATCAACGAATATTGGACCAATAAGCTCATGTTCTTACCGAATCTTATTTTTAAAAAAAAAACACTGTTGTTTTTATTCTTTTTTTCTTTGGGAATAAATTTTTATTCTTATTTTTGGGTAATTGGTAAATTGTCCCTAAATTATTCTAAAAGCATTACTTTAGTCCTTACATTTTTCATTTCATAACGAAGTCCGAAGATTATTCTTTATTTTTATTTTTTCCCGTTGTTGTGCTATTGATCAGATTGGTGCGTAGCTTTAAATTCAAAATATATGTTTTATTTTAGAATTGAATGAAAAAATTTTCTTAGGCTATACTTGCAACTACAACAATCTAAATTTTTGGTCTCAGATAAATATTGAAACTTGTTTTATAATTTTTAACACCTATTGAATATATAGGTACAGCTAAGTGCTTCAAATCCAGGAATCTCTTCATCACAGATAGCTGAAACCAAGTCAAGTAGTTCGAAGGCAATTGTGGTTGTGCCAAATCCACCGCGTAAAACCGTGAGTTCCCATCTTCTTCTTTATTAGGATAACTAGAAAATTAATTATCTATTATTTTTATTGAAATAATCCTATATTGTTGAAATATATCTTTCCAAATAAGTAACAGTACAAAAAAAAAAACAAGAAATATACATATTTTTCTTTTTTGAAAAAAAGCACACACAAACACACATGTACTTGAGTAAATTGCCGATTTCCGTTGTTGTGCATGGTCGAATCACTGGTAGCTAGATATTACATGCAAATTAAATCAACTTGTGTTATTCAAATAGAACAACTATGCCGTTATTTGAAGTTTGGAATAGAAAAAATACCAATATAGCAAAATTTTTATATTCAATTTCAAAATACACATAACATATATTTTTCTCGCTCTTCTAAATATCAATTTAATTTGAATTCTCAATTCAAATTAGATAGGATAAGGGACGACTGTGGGTGCCAAGAATTAAGTGGGATTAATTTCATTCTCTCTTTTGATTTCTCTTTCTACATAAATATTCCATTAAAAAAATATTTTACTAAGTTTCTTTCATGGTTTATAGTCTAATATATAAATGCTGTTCTTATGCTTACGTTCTTGGAAACTACTTGCTTTCAATAAGTGTGTCACTTACCAGAGATTTGCTTCTAATTAATTATAACATTGTACGATCAGCATATAATTCTTAATTAATAAAAGACTAGTCAAACATACTCTTAATCTCTAATTTATAATAACTATTCAGAACTAGTTAATCTTTCCAAAATCTCTAGACAACAGATTTAATAGTTTAATTTAGCTATATATGCATGTTAGATCATTTCTTGTAAGTATTAATGATACTTTTACACAGAATATCATTTTTGTGATATATGATTGTCAACGAGACAAAGTTCAACCCCTTAATTTACTAGGCAATTCTTGATCTCTATATTAAAACGGTTTGGACACTAGATATACATATTATGCGTGTATATTAAATGTATATATATACATATAGATGCAGGGCATCTCTTTCATTATGTCTACAAAAATTTAAAATTACTAATCGAGTCAATGACCGGGAAACTATAACAACAATTTATAGGCTATGTCTGCAACTATAACAATATAAATTTTTGGTCTCGGATAAATATTGAAACTTGTTTTACAATTTTTGACACCTATTGGATATATAGGTGCAGCCAAGCTCTTCAAATCCAAGAATCTCTTCATCACAGACAGCTGAAACCAAGCCAAGTAGTTCAAAAGCAATCGTAGTTGCGCCAAATCCACAACGTAAAAGCGTGAGTTCCCATCTTCTTCTTTATTAGGATAAGCAAAAAATTAATTATTTGTTATTTTTATTGATATAATCCTATATTGTTGAAATATATCTTTCTAAATTAAGTAACAAATATAAAAATAAAAACATGAAATATATTTTTTTTTATTTTTATTTTTTTGAAAAAAAGAACACACAAACACACACATAATTGAGTAAATTGTTGATTTCGAGTGTTGTAAAATATGGTCAAATCACCGGTAGCTAGATGTTAGAAACTCCTTGAACCTCACCAGTCTAGGGTGACTCGCGTGATGTATGAGGGGTTTATTGTGGCAATCCTCAACGTATGTAGGCCATTTAGGGTTTTTTTTTTTTTTTTTTTTTTTTTTTTTTTTTTTTTTTTTGTCTTTCCTATTCCTGAAACACTTTCTTCTTTCGGAGAAGAAAAGGGGAGGTTGGGGTTTTAGATGGAGAAGAAGTTGAGAACAAAAAAAAGTTATAAACCCACGGAGCCCTTTATTTTCTAAGCCTTTTTTAAGTTCGAAAAGAAAGAGCAGAAAATATTTGACAAAACAAATTTTATACCAAATAACCAATTTTGGTATAATATTATACCCTAATCGCAAGTCATCTTCTAATATACAATCCTAAAAATATAACAAGAACAAAGCAAAACATATACTAGAAGAACAAGTAAAGCAAACAAATAAAAAAAACAACAAAGAGATTCCTCAAACACATCTTTTAGTATTATACTAGGGTATAAATGTAAAATAATCTGGCTTAGACATTTATTTCCCATTCTCTCTCTTATACGCAAACAATAAATATGAAGAAAAGCTCAACCATTTCTTTCCCATTTTCTCACTACTATGGATATATTGCTTCTCTTCTTCTATATTTTCCATCCTTCTTACCAAACATAATATAAGATTTTATGTGTAGTTTGTTTGTTAGTTTTTTTAAAAAAATTTTGACCACCTCAACACAGGATGGAAAGTTGTATTTCAACAATATACAAGGGCTATATTGCAATTATCCCTATGTATCACCCCCCTTACCTTGCCTATTGAAATTAGTCTGAATTTGATAATTGTTTATATTGGATTCAACTTTATGTATTAATGTTGGCAAACTCGGTTCCTTGGATAATCTCTCCAATGGGAATAACAATTTCACTTCATTAACTATCTGATTCCAAATTCTTTTTCCGTGCAGATCATATATATACTTTGATAAGCGGTTAGTCAAAATTATGATATAATAAGACTATGTTGGTCTCTGTGTAATAATCCGCAGGAGGTTTATTTTAATTATCAATTAGTTAAAACCAATAATAAAACATATATATCATTACCATTTCCACATCATTCAGACATTGTATAAATTCTGGTCACCACCATTTATATAAAAAAAATAAATCCTGCAGGTTAAGCCGGGCAATGCGATACAGCTAATGCAGTTGGCAGTGGCGGTGGGAAATCTTTTGGTCGCTGCCCAGTTTTGCACCATCATGTGAACCAAAGTGCTTGCAGATGCGCTTGCTGTGTGTTCTCCTTCCAGTGTGGACGCTTTACATTGCGGACCAGATATCTTTCTTAGGCCATATTTTTACCTTTGCTTTCCTTCAAGTTCTTGAACTAGTATTACTATATCGTTGTGATGATTCCTAGCTAGCTATTTATTTTGATTTAATGTTGGGTTCGTAATTTTGTCATCCTTAATATACTCCCAGTTGTAATCGTTTAACTTTACAACATTATTATTATTATTATTATTATTATTATTTTAAGAAGAAGATGATCAATGATGTTCTCACACCCTTTATCTTCCATTTATTTGGGAATTTAATTGACTATAAGTGGAACAGTACTAGAACTTGACATATTCTCTTATTAGGCCCGGTTAGATTACCTAATTTATGTTTAGTGCTTTGCTATATATGTTTGAACTATTTTGTTTCCCTAATGGTCTTTTCGAATTAATTTTTGCAATATTACTCAAAAGGAATATCTAAAGCTTGAGAGTGCTACTTGAACCTAAGAATGACAATATTCTCCATGGAGACAGCATCCCATTGGGCTTCTATCTCAATAGGATATAAAATGGATGAAGTCTTTTCCTTGAATAAAAAGCAGGATGGTGACCGAGGAAGCATCCCCACACCACCACCCCTTGACATATATATCACATAAATTTATATTATAATATTATAGTATCATTATGTCACCTTAGATTAATTAAACCTAATTATGATGATGACATCATAGGTATATTATTTGATAAAATGATTGTGCTCCCATCTTTGCAAATCTTTCCTTTTACCAATCAGGTTAGAAACTTGAATGACAAATATGTAGAAAATTATATCCCTATAAAAATTGCCTATTACATTTCCAACAAATTTTTGGTCAGCAGCCAAAAAAAAAAAAAAAAAAAACAAATAAAAACAAAAAACAAAAACAAAAGAAAAAGAAAGATGGTTAATAAGGAAATGAAAGGTTGGGGAAAAATTTTAAAAATAGGACAAGGGAAGATACTGTGGGTGCCAACTAGTTAACTGGGATATTGTTTCGTTCTCTCTTTTGATCTCTCTTACTACATAAATCTTTAATTTAAAAAAAAATCTTTTCTAAGTTTCTTCATGGTTTATAGTCTAATATATAAATATTGTTCTTATGCATTCATTATTGGAAAACTGTTTTCTTTGAATAAGTTTGTTTACAATACCAGAGATTTGCTTCTAATTAATTACAGCATTGGTGTAATAAGTACATAATTTTTAATTCACAAATGACTAGTCGAACATCCTGCATACGTTTAAAAAGAATCGATCTTGTCTTAAGTTTAATGTTATAATAATTAATTAGAACTAGTTAATCTTCTCAGAATCTCTAGACAACAGTTAGAATAGTTAATTTGGCTAGTAATGCATGTTAGACTATTTCCTATAAGTATTAATGATATTTTTGCACAGAAAATCATTTTTGATATTTAACTGTTAATGAGTCAAAGTTCAACACCTTAATTTCCAAGGCAATTCTTGATCTCTATATTAACACGGTTTGGACACAGATATATATATATATATATATATATTATTTATATGTGCATATATATATGTATATATCACATATATATAGATGCATGCATCTCTTTCGTTACGTCTACAAAAATTTAAAACTACCAATTGTGTTGTAATCTAGCTATTCATAGACGAGGTTAGAAATTCATAACCAAATCAGAGAGTTATATGGATATTTATATATATATTATATATATATAGACATATATATTTTTTCTCAATCTCCATTTTGTTTCTTTTCTGAATACGTAATTGTTGGTATATTTAATTCCTAAAATCCGTCTTATCAGTTTTTTTCCTGGCAGCAATGTTATCAGATTTCTTATATATTGATATGAAAGATCAATGCAGACTATACAATCCTTCTGAAGAACATAACATAGTTGACAAAGTAATTAATCTCAGCTTACAATTTAAAGGGGGGAAAAAAACTTGTGTTTACTTCACTCCTTTTTTTTTTTATCTGATAGATTCTCAAAACTTCAGGCTTTAAATATGTACCATTTATATGTTTGCAACTTTGAAGATTATTAAAAATTAGGATCTCTCTCTCTCTCTTTTTGGTGA
>CM046368.1:12265897-12313501 GCA_025413025.1 Ficus hispida | reverse complement strand
TATTCTAAAAGCATTACTTTAGTCCTTACATTTTCATTTCATAACGAAGTCCGAAGATTATTCTTTATTTTTATTTTTTCCCGTTGTTGTGCTATTGATCAGATTGGTGCTAGCTTTAAATTCAAAATATATGTTTTATTTTAGAATGAAT
Source organism: Ficus hispida (assembly GCA_025413025.1). NCBI lineage: Eukaryota > Viridiplantae > Streptophyta > Magnoliopsida > Rosales > Moraceae > Ficus > Ficus hispida. The sequence continues at coordinate 12,313,350 of CM046368.1, read as the reverse complement.
GAAAAAATTTTCTTAGGCTATACTTGCAACTACAATAATCTAAATTTTTGGTCTCAGATAAATATTGAAACTTGTTTTATAATTTTTGACACCTATTGAATATATAGGTACAACTAAGTGCTTCAAATCCAGGAATCTCTTCATCACAGATAGCTGAAACCAAGTCAAGTAGTTCGAAGGCAATTGTGGTTGTGCCAAATCCACCGCGTAAAACTGTGAGTTCCCATCTTCTTCTTTATTAGGATAACTAGAAAATTAATTATCTATTATTTTTATTGAAATAATCCTATATTGTTGAAATATATCTTTCCAAATAAGTAACAGTACAAAAAAAAAAAACAAGAAATATACATATTTTTCTTTTTTGAAAAAAAGCACACACAAACACACATGTACTTGAGTAAATTGCCGATTTCCGTTGTTGTGCATGGTCGAATCACTGGTAGCTAGATATTACATGCAAATTAAATCAACTTGTGTTATTCAAATAGAACAACTATGCCGTTATTTGAAGTTTGGAATAGAAAAATACCAATATAGCAAAATTTTTATATTCAATTTCAAAATACACATAACAATATATTTTTCTCGCTCTTCTAAATATCAATTTAATTTGAATTCTCAATTCAAATTAGATAGGATAAGGGACGACTGTGGGTGCCAAGAATTAAGTGGGATTAATTCATTCTCTCTTTTGATTTCTCTTTCTACATAAATATTCCATTAAAAAAAATATTTTATTAAGTTTCTTTCATGGTTTATAGTCTAATATATAAATGCTGTTCTTATGCTTACGTTCTTGGAAACTACTTGCTTTCAATAAGTGTGTCACTTACCAGAGATTTGCTTCTAATTAATTATAACATTGTACGATCAGCATATAATTCTTAATTAATAAAAGACTAGTCAAACATACTCTTAATCTCTAATTTATAATAACTATTCAGAACTAGTTAATCTTTCCAAAATCTCTAGACAACAGATTTAATAGTTTAATTTAGCTATATATGCATGTTAGATCATTTCTTGTAAGTATTAATGATACTTTTACACAGAATATCATTTTTGTGATATATGATTGTCAACGAGACAAAGTTCAACCCTTAATTTACTAGGCAATTCTTGATCTCTATATTAAAACGGTTTGGACACTAGATATACATATTATGCGTGTATATTAAATGTATATATACATATAGATGCAGGGCATCTCTTTCATTATGTCTACAAAAATTTAAAATTACTAATCGAGTCAATGACGGGAAACTATAACAACAATTTATAGGCTATGTCTGCAACTATAAACAATATAAATTTTTGGTCTCGGATAAATATTGAAAACTTGTTTTACAATTTTTGACACCTATTGGATATATAGGTGCAGCCAAGCTCTTCAAATCCAAGAATCTCTTCATCACAGACAGCTGAAACCAAGCCAAGTAGTTCAAAAGCAATCGTAGTTGCGCCAAATCCACAACGTAAAAGCGTGAGTTCCCATCTTCTTCTTTATTAGGATAAGCAAAAAATTAATTATTTGTTATTTTTATTGATATAATCCTATATTGTTGAAATATATCTTCTAAATTAAGTAACAAATATAAAAATAAAAAACATGAAATATATTTTTTTTATTTTATTTTTTTGAAAAAAAGAACACACAAACACACACATAATTGAGTAAATTGTTGATTTCGAGTGTTGTAAAATATGGTCAAATCACCGGTAGCTAGATGTTAGAAACTCCTTGAACCTCACCAGTCTAGGGTGACTCGCGTGATGTATGAGGGGTTTATTGTGGCAATCCTCAACGTATGTAGGCCATTTAGGGTTTTTTTTTTTTTTTTTTTTTTTTGTCTTTCCTATTCCTGAAACACTTTCTTCTTTCGGAGAAGAAAAGGGGAGGTTGGGGTTTTAGATGGAGAAGAAGTTGAGAACAAAAAAAAGTTATAAACCCACGGAGCCTTTATTTCTAAGCCTTTTTAAGTTCGAAAAGAAAAGAGCAGAAAATATTTGACAAAACAAATTTTATACCAAATAACCAATTTTGGTATAATATTATACCCTAATCGCAAGTCATCTTCTAATATACAATCCTAAAAATATAACAAGAACAAAGCAAAACATATACTAGAAGAACAAGTAAAGCAAACAAATAAAAAAAAACAACAAAGAGATTCCTCAAACACATCTTTTAGTATTATACTAGGGTATAAATGTAAAATAATCTGGCTTAGACATTTTATTTCCCATTCTCTCTCTTATACGCAAACAATAAATATGAAAGAAAAGCTCAACCATTTCTTTCCCATTTTCTCACTACTATGGATATATTGCTTCTCTTCTTCTATATTTTCCATCCTTCTTACCAAACATAATATAAGATTTTATGTGTAGTTTTGTTTGTTAGTTTTTTTAAAAAAATTTTGACCACCTCAACACAGGATGGAAAGTTGTATTTCAACAATATACAAGGGCTATATTGCAATTATCCCTATGTATCACCCCCTTACCTTGCCTATTGAAATTAGTCTGAATTTGATAATTGTTTATATTGGATTTCAACTTTATGTATTAATGTTGGCAAACTCGGTTCTTGGATAATCTCTCCAATGGGAATAACAATTTCACTTCATTAACTATCTGATTCCAAATTCTTTTCCGTGCAGATCATATATATACTTTGATAAGCGGTTAGTCAAAATTATGATATAATAAGACTATGTTGGTCTCTGTGTAATAATCCGCAGGAGGTTTATTTTAATTATCAATTAGTTAAAACCAATAATAAAACATATATATCATTACCATTTCCACATCATTCAGACATTGTATAAATTCTGGTCACCACCATTTATATAAAAAAATAAATCCTGCAGGTTAAGCCGGGCAATGCGATACAGCTAATGCAGTTGGCAGTGGCGGTGGGAAATCTTTTGGTCGCTGCCCAGTTTTGCACCATCATGTGAACCAAAGTGCTTGCAGATGCGCTTGCTGTGTGTTCTCCTTCCAGTGTGGACGCTTTACATTGCGGACCAGATATCTTTCTTAGGCCATATTTTTACCTTTTGCTTTCCTTCAAGTTCTTGAACTAGTATTACTATATCGTTGTGATGATTCCTAGCTAGCTATTTATTTTGATTTAATGTTGGGTTCGTAATTTTGTCATCCTTAATATACTCCCAGTTGTAATCGTTTAACTTTACAACATTATTATTATTATTATTATTATTATTATTTTAAGAAGAAGATGATCAATGATGTTCTCACACCCTTTATCTTCCATTTATTTGGGAATTTAATTGACTATAAGTGGAACAGTACTAGAACTTGACATATTCTCTTATTAGGCCCGGTTAGATTACCTAATTTATGTTTAGTGCTTTGCTATATATGTTTGAACTATTTTGTTTCCCTAATGGTCTTTTCGAATTAATTTTTTGCAATATTACTCAAAAGGAATATCTAAAGCTTGAGAGTGCTACTTGAACCTAAGAATGACAATATTCTCCATGGAGACAGCATCCCATTGGGCTTCTATCTCAATAGGATATAAAATGGATGAAGTCTTTTCCTTGAATAAAAAGCAGGATGGTGACCGAGGAAGCATCCCCACACCACCACCCCTTGACATATATATCACATAAATTTATATTATAATATTATAGTATCATTATGTCACCTTAGATTAATTAAACCTAATTATGATGATGACATCATAGGTATATTATTTTGATAAAATGATTGTGCTCCCATCTTTGCAAATCTTTTCCTTTTACCAATCAGGTTAGAAACTTGAATGACAAATATGTAGAAAATTATATCCCTATAAAAATTGCCTATTACATTTCCAACAAAATTTTTGGTCAGCAGCCAAAAAAAAAAAAAAAAAACAAATAAAAACAAAAAACAAAAACAAAAGAAAAAGAAAGAGTGGTTAATAAGGAAATGAAAGGTTGGGGAAAAATTTTAAAAATAGGACAAGGGAAGAGTACTGTGGGTGCCAACTAGTTAACTGGGATATTGTTTCGTTCTCTCTTTTGATCTCTCTTACTACATAAATCTTTAATTTAAAAAAAAATCTTGTTCTAAGTTTCTTTCATGGTTTATAGTCTAATATATAAATATTGTTCTTATGCATTCATTATTGGAAACTGTTTTCTTTGAATAAGTTTGTTTACAATACCAGAGATTTGCTTCTAATTAATTACAGCATTGTGTAATAAGTACATAATTTTTAATTCACAAATGACTAGTCGAACATCCTGCATACGTTTAAAAAGAATCGATCTTGTCTTAAGTTTTAATGTTTATAATAATTAATTAGAACTAGTTAATCTTCTCAGAATCTCTAGACAACAGTTAGAATAGTTTAATTTGGCTAGTAATGCATGTTAGACTATTTCCTATAAGTATTAATGATATTTTTGCACAGAAAATCATTTTTCTGATATTTAACTGTTAATGAGTCAAAGTTCAACACCTTAATTTCCAAGGCAATTCTTGATCTCTATATTAACACGGTTTGGACACAGATATATATATATATATATATATATTATTTATATATGTGCATATTATATATGTATATATCACATATATATAGATGCATGCATCTCTTTCGTTACGTCTACAAAAATTTAAAACTACCAATTGTGTTGTAATCTAGCTATTCATAGACGAGGTTAGAAATTTCATAACCAAATCAGAGAGTTATATGGATATTTATATATATATATATATATATATATAGACATATATATTTTTTTCTCAATCTCCATTTTGTTTCTTTTCTGAATACGTAATTGTTGGTATATTTAATTCCTAAAATCCGTCTTTATCAGTTTTTTTCCTGGCAGCAATGTTATCAGATTTCTATATATTGATATGAAAGATCAATGCAGACTATACAATCCTTCTGAAGAACATAACATAGTTGACAAAGTAATTAATCTCAGCTTACAATTTAAAGGGGGGAAAAAAACTTGTGTTTACTTCACTCCTTTTTTTTTTTTATCTGATAGATTCTCAAAACTTCAGGCTTTAAAATATGTACCATTTATATGTTTGCAACTTTGAAGATTATTAAAAATTAGGATCTCTCTCTCTCTCTCTCTCTCTCTCTCTTTTTGGTGAGTATTAAAAATTAGGATCTCTCTCTCTCTCTCTCTCTCTCTCTTTTTGGTGAGACGTAGGGCAACATTATTTAAACCATACGTAGATAGTGGAAATAAAATTGATCAGATGCTTGATTCGCTAGTACTTCACATAATTGAGCAACTTCCTAAGCTGGAAGAAATCTTCGCCAGTTTGATTGCGGCATCCACCGCTGTAAAGGCAAAGTCTATTTACGCTAGAAAAAAAAAAAACAAAAAAACAATTTGAGCAAAATAATTTACCATTGAGGGATTAACGCAGACAAAATAATTTGTCATTGGCAATTCTAGGTGTGTTATCATTCTATTTTAATTAACAATTTTCATTTTTACTAGTAGTCATTACCATCATGCCCTATAACCGACAGCATGACAATTTTAGTATTGATTGTTTTTTACTGAATATTTACTACATGAGGAGTCTTTTGATGAAAGTGGTTGTAATTTTGATATTGTAACAGTTTCATGATTGACCTTTCCAACTGTATCATGAATCAATTTTATTAAGTGATTTTCAGTAAAACTATAAGTAATTAAGGGCCCATTTGGGGAAATATTTGAAGACAGAATTTTGGAAATCGAATTGGAAATGTGTGTTTGAAGTGAGAACTTTCGGCAAAATTCAGTGATATAGAAAATAGTGCAAAAATTTGAAATATTTTCAGAAAAAATATGCAAAATGGATATTATTTTGTTCTCTTATCGTTGTAAACATTTTGACATAAAAATCATATAATTTTGATTTAAAATGAGAAACTTATATATTTTTAAAGTTTGAGGTTTTTGAAAATGGAAAACAGAGAGAGGAGGTAAGATCTAGAATTGAGAGTATTGGATCAGACAGTAAAATACCGTTTGGAAACTTTTGCCCAAATGAAACCTAATGTAACGCTCCGGCCATCTACGTAGGGCTAACTACGTAAACGTGGGCCGTTATTTTACTTACTTAACTTAATTCTTCATTCAAAAAGCTTAAACTTACTGAAAATTCCAGAGTAAATTTTTTTTTTCTTTTCTTACTTTACTTTGAACTTAACTTATCCTTATACATATTCGTATGTACTCACTCAAGTACCGAGCTTTCATAATCATATTGAAAGCTATCATATTCAAACCGTGCACCAAACCCGACCTAATCCGGGTCGGTACAACACGAGGCAACTTGTTGCCATCATACTTAAAAAAACTTTTCCTTAACTTATTCTTGAAAACAATTTCTTAAAAATAGTTTTCTTCTTGAAAACTATTCCTTACCCATACTATCACTTTATTATAACATAACATAATATAACACATTTTAAATATATTTTACAAAACATATTTTACATAACATAATTTTAAAACCCGTGGTGGTGTCCATCCCACATTTCACAGTCTGTAGCGTCAGCTTTCATAGCCTTGCATCAAGTATTATCGGTAGGTTGCTAACCTACAGCATGAATGTAAGTAATGAGCTTATGCCCAGTAAATACAACATTCAATCCGCAAAACATTTTAATAAAAGAAGACATGGACCGATTATGCTTTATTATGTTGATTTAGTTTCTTGGCCCTTTACATGTCATGTGTGCACGTACCGTAGTCCATAGCTATGGAGAGGCTGGAGGCGGCCAGTCCAATCCAACTCAAACCATAAAACAAACTGTTAAACATGGAGTGATTGGGGTAACCAATTCAATTCAACTCAAACCATAGACTAAATCATTTAAACCCGCCTTCGTGGCAAGTCAGTACGACACAATAACCTTACCTTGTCTTATCTTATAACTTAAAATGCATTCTTACCATGTGGTTTAATATTAGTGAACATGCTGCATGATGTCACTATATTAAAACATAAAACATAACATACTAACAAAATATAACATAAACACCATAACATAAACCTCATAACATAGCATCATAATATAAATATCATAACATAAACCTCATATCATAACATCATAACATCATAATGTAAGCACCATAACATATAACATATGTAAATCATGTACATCAATACATGATTTCTTTAAAAACATGTTATGTAAAAATATTTTGCCCATGCTGTAGGTGGAGTTGTACTTACTTGTCATCCTATGCTCTTGGTTTATCGTCCAAACATGGCACGATAACAATTCCTACTTCTATTTCCAAACATGGTGTAAGATAAGAGTCATACACATTCTATCTTACCATAATCATAATAATTAAATGTTGGTATCCTAACCAACATTTATGAATAGCCTTAGTTATATGTCCCCCCTACAACATCTTATGATAACTCGTTTGGTTACTTCAGGTAATCCTAGGGCTCATGGCCCAACATACTTAAACAATATCTTGTTAGGTTACTTTAGGTAACCTTGGGTACTGAGCTCAATAATACTTGAATAATATTAGGTTACTAATCTTATTAAGGCCCAATCCACTATCTTAGGTATCTCATGTGGTTACTATAAGTAACCTAAATTATTTGGCCCAATAAAATTAGGTAATCTTCCCGATTACTATTTGTCCTATAGTTGTTTACCATAGGACTTAGCTTATTTCATTCCTTGTTTGATAATTTTTAATCTCTTTTTATAAACTGCTTAAAACAGTCTTTTAAATTTTGAAAACAGTTTCTTAATTTTAATTATCAGTATATGTGCAGGAAATTTCCTGCTTATGCACTGTTTTTTCTAAAAATCATGTGCTGGAATTTCTATTTCCTGCACAGTTTTGGGAATCTAATTTTTCTTTAAAATATGCTTAGAATTTGAGAAAACGTTCTTCATGAAAGTTGTAGATCTCGAATAGTGCTACAACTTTTGTGTTTTACTCAAAATCCAGTTTTGTATTTAACCTATCTATTTTTCTTGTTGAACTTGCCTGGCCGTGCATACTGGGTCTGGCTGACCAGGCTTGGGTTTTTACAAAAACAGAGGCCATTGGAGCCTTATTTTTAAAAAATGTTCATGTGTCCCCCTAGTAATTTCCATTTTCTACAACTTTGTAATTTTGAGTTTCTTCAAATTCGGCCTCTAAGGGCCTCAAATTACCATTTCCAGAATACTGCCCAGTCTTGACCCGAGACTGGCAGTTTTGGTTTAGGTTGGTTTTTACGTAAAATTACGCACACACTACCTCAAACAGTCGCAACTGTGAGCTTACGTCAAGCATGCAGCGTAATACTAATGTTATCAAGATCATACATTCAATCTTAAACTTATGGGAACATATAACAAACATATAATAGGCATACTCAAAACCCACATAATCTCACAAGCATATCATCAAAAACATGCATCAAAACATAATTGGAGACCACCAAACCCTAATAAAGCACATACTAGTAACTTAACTAGAACATGAACATAATTGGTGAGCTTATCCAAGCCTAAAACTTTGCTCAAAACTCAATAAAAAGCTTAGGATTTTGAGAGAATTATCCCTAGATCTTGGAGGTGAATTCTCAAGCTCAGATCCGAAAACTTTCTCTTGCTTTTCTTCACCAAAATCCGACCACTCTCTTTGTTTTTCTTTCTCTTCTTTGGCTCAGTTTCCAGGGAGGGAGAGGGAGTTGAAATTTTGGCAGAGTTTTGGGTTCAACTAAGTGCTCAAAAATGTGAACCAACTTCACCTATTTATAGGTGAAAAACATAGTTTCTAAAATTGCATATCAAGCCTTGAAGCAAAAATATTTGCTCAATGATCCCTAATAGGTGGCTGGCCATTTGGAGAAACTTGGAGGTCAAGTTATTTGCTTACATCATGCCTATATCATCATGCTTACATCATCATTCTTACTTTTCTAAAAATTACACTTTGGCCCCTACGGATAAATTATTTGTAATTTAGTCCCTGATGGTGGCCGACTATGGTGGAGTCACTTGACTTTCAATTCTTACATAATTATCCACTTTATTCTAAAAATCCATTAATATAAACATGCAGTCCATTTCCTTACTAACTTACATAATATCAATACTGTTTTTCAGCAAAAACAGTATTGTCATACTAGACTACAGTCCAGAATTCATCTGCATAAAATTGGACTGCGTATCAGATTTTCTTAGGACTTGAAACTATTTAGTCCATATTACCCTAAATATTGTGCTTGATTTTTCTAGGGTGGTCTCATAGCTTATTCCAGCTCATTTGTCCATAATAATGGTTTTCCACAGTATAATTTTCATACCGTTAATTACACTGCAGTACCGCCTCATTCAAACATAAAGTCAACCTGGTCAGACTTTGACCGACATAAAATCATAAATTTCTATTCTATCCTTTTTCTCAAAAAGGCTTCACACTTGGCTAAGTAAACTATTATTGAGTCTCTTAGCTAATTAAACGAGAACCCAAACATATACTGATATTCAACTCAGATCATGAGTTTCATATCGACATACAAGATTCAGACTTGGATTTTCCTTGTCTAAAAGGAAATCATATGTTCATCACAAATTTCGGGTTCTTACACCTAAAATCATGTCTCGTACTATTACTATCTAAAAACATTTAGAGTTATGAATGTTTTTGAAAAAATTACTTTAGTATTGAATATTGATAGTCATAATTGTTGAAAGGTGGGACAATCATACTCTTTGGTCATATTTTCCAAAAAGTGAGAAAACATTTCTTTGGTTTTCTTGTGGAAAAGAAATACTTTATTAACAAATTTCGTCTTTATATAATAATTATGAGAATTATCTCTGTTAATTTCTGATATGATCCATAAAGTAATTGTGATAACTACCACTAATAATCATAATATTAACCAATAATTCCTATATAAAAATATGAGTTTCTGTTAAAAATAAATTTAGTTCTATAAGAACATAAGATCTTCAAAATCTGATTTGTAGATAATAGATATGAAAAAGTATCGGAAATAAATTTTTTCAGACATGCCTTTATTGGGATTAACCCTTACCATTACCACCAATGGTCCATTCAACTGACTCAATTTTCCAGTGGAATCTGAGAATTTAACAAATGTTTTTAATTACCAAATTTATATGGATGCGAACCTTGATTAATTGGCCGTACGGTACGTGCATTAAATGCTCGCAAGAGTTTCAAGAACATTTCAACGTGAGTTGTACTTCACGAATGGATATATATCTCCCCTCCCCTGAAACGAATGACTAATAATCTCCTTGTTCTCTCTATCTCAATTTCGTCGGAAACCATCATCGATAGCGAGAGAGTTTGAGCTTTTATCTCTGCCATTATCTCTGTTGTCGATGATGTCGGGGTTCGACCTATCAAGCCTGTTCGAAAGCAAGAGGAAGGCGGCGTCGATGTTCACGTCGCTGTGCTCACCGAGTGCAATCATGACAAAGCTAGAGAGCATGGTAAAGGGGCTGAGTTTCAGGGTGGTGAAGGTGAAGGACGCTCAGGTGAGCTTGCAGGGTTGCTTAAAGGAGAGGAAGGGAGGGCTCTCTACCATTGTCTGCAGGTTATATCGCTCCTCCTTTCAAGTTGTGTCATGCTCGTTTATGACTTATCCTATTGGACCATTCGGCTGCCGGACCCGTGAGCTTTCCTAATATTTTATGTAGACAAAAAAAAGAGCTATTTGGAGACTTTTTGTTTCTTAGTCCATATTATCATGTAGAGGTTTTGCTTCTAGTCAGTAGAATTGAAACACTGACTTTTCAATAGTGTCTGGAATCAAATTTTTAAAATTACTTTTGAAATCAAAATAACTAAAAGTGTTAAAATAAATATTAAAATATATAGTTTAAACTTGACAAGTTTTAAAGATTGTTCAAATGAGCTTTTCCCAATTGCCCATATTTTCTGGTTTCAAGGGGAAGTTCTTTTTGAGATTGGATCTTCTAAGAGATTACCTAAAGACTTCAAAAAACAACATTAGAACTCATGATGCTAAAAGAACTTTTTAGAAAACTCTATTACATAGGCGCTAAATTTTGTCTTGGAAGAGGTCTTCATTTTTTTTTTTTTTATGCTAGTAATTTAGAACTTATCTCAATCTTTAGCGCCTTGGAGCAGTTTAGTTTTATGCTTTAAATCCAGTCTCCTCAACTTGAAGATAGATTGCCAATAATAGCTTGAATCAGTGTTCTATTTGTTAGAATATAGATAACTAGGAATTGCAAAATTTATTTAAAAAAAAAACTTTAATAAAAAAAAAACGTTAAGAAATTGGATTAAACCCTATTGAGGGGCAACATCAAATATACAGATAGATAAAAGAAAGTAATAAAAGAAAGACTTTTGTATTTTTTTTTTCCTTGTAAATATAGTTCTTTTTCATAGAAGAGATGATTAAACATTTATAATGTGTCCGATTGTTGATAAAACTTCCTTAATTGGGAAAAAATAAATACATTTATCTTTTTGCAACGTGCTAAATGAATAATACCGGACTTGTCATGACTAAGTTGAATTAAAGACGAACTAGTCTAGAAGCTAATTACTGGCTAGAATTTTAGATAAAATATAAATTTGAGTTAATTAATTAAAGGCAACATTTTATATACTTTTTAAATAGGGGTTTGACAATGTTATTCCTTGAAGTATTATTCATAACGGTTTGGTATTTTTTTTTTCCTTTTCAAATGCTGATTAACTACTTAATCTAAAATTTTATTGGGTTTCACTCCTTAGCTATTGTTGATGCCAAAAATCTCCGACACAACACTTGATGTGATTGCTTGGTCTGATCGGCATTGCGCGGTCACTCTGCAGTGGGTCATCTACAAAATAGGAAGCACCTTAAAGTGATAGGGACACCAGTGTGGTATCTACCACAGGCATTCCGATGCTTAAACCAGTAATTGTGTTGATGAGCAAGCAGAAAGATATAGTTTTGGTAAGAAAAATTATCCATACCTGAGTTGGTGGGCTAACTCTCTACTTATAGACGTTTCTCACGGGTTTGGATACTCGGGTGACCCGATCGGGTTGACCTCCTAGTGTTCCCGATAGGTAGACAGGCCTCAGGCATATAGGCGATGTATGTCCAATAGGTTGGTGCCACGTATCCATGGTCTGGTGTCAGGGGACACTAAGGTAGGCTAATGCTGGCACCAGCGGGCACAGCCCCAGTCTGAACAGGTGGCGGAAGTCGACGATGGGATAGATGCAGCAGCAGACTAGGCGTCAGATGTCAGGTAGTGGATTTAAGTGTTGTGACAGGGTACTACGATCAGCACGTGCGGGGTAGCATGGCGTGGACAACAGGCGACTTACCAGATGACACGTGAGTTACGAGAGACAACTTGTCCGGGACAACAACACTGACCCCGCCCACTACCTGCCCCAGGTACATGACAAACATCGATGGTGGAAAACTTGGGTCAGGTAACGAAGTTCTGGGGGAAGAATCTTACCTGGTCGGATCAAGCTAGGCCAGCGGTGATCGATTTGCCCTCGAAAAGGAGATTTTGTGATCGGATCAAATTGCACCATCAACAACTATAAAGTTTACGATGCATTTTAATATTTAAAAATTACAAACTTAATTCATGATACTTGATATTTTATAGAAAGCGGATACATAAGCTATAATAGGTTGTCTTCGATATGAAAGAGTTTGATAACCCTTTAAATTAAATTTTGCTCCTAATGTGATTTTGTAGTGAAATTTCAATCTATACATGGATATTCCATTGTTATATTATGTGACTACTTCAATTATATACCAAACACCAATATTTGTCAATTTTTTGGATTAGAGACTAACACACACACACGTAAAATAGATACACATTTATTTTGTACCTTCTAATCCAATATATATAAGACTTTTTCTCACATGAATAATGTTAAGGAATATCAGTGGGACCAAGCTCTCTATTAGTGTGATATTTAGTATCACTGATATTCTAAAGCAATTTTTATAATTCTATAAAATAGAGTTATTTTAAGTCTTTTATGCATATAAATTAACTATGTTCTTGAGCATATTAATTAATTTTAAGTTAATTATGTTTAGTTTTGCTTATTTTTAATTTAGAATAGTTTTTGTTATTTTATTCAATTATGTAATTTTGTTTAGGTTAATATTAAATTTAATATGTTGTTATTGACTTACCCTTCTAAACAAATAATTTTATAATTTGTGTAGGTTAATTAGGTGAAAATGTAAAAAAGGGAATTTTGGACTCAAACAGGGGAAAAAATGTCATCAAATAGCCTTAAAAAGATTAAAATTCGAATACAATGGTAACGAATCAGAGAGCGCCACATGTCCCACTACAACAGCGCCAGTGATCTACTGCTGGCGTGCCTCCGAGTTCGCGTGAGCTCACTTTGTCACCCAGCCAGAAGTCACCACCTGGACCCCACTACCAGGTCGGCTTCTTGTCTCACGCCAATGTTCAGTTGTGTCAGTGTGGGGCCCATGCCAGTAAGAAAAAGTAGAAAAGAGACAGAAAGGGCATAAAGCAAGGAGATGTTGGCCGGGAGACTCGGAGGCCAAGAACTGAGGCCAAACCCGGCAGCCAAGAAGAAAGAAAAATGAGGAAGACAAAGAAAAAAAATAGAAAAATAAAAGAAAGTCAAAAAAAAGAATTGTAGTTTAGGATTTTTAGGTATAGGATTTAGTTTTATTTTTAGTTTTAGACTTTATGTTCAATAAATTCCAAAATAAATTTGATAATTAACTTAAATTTATAAATTCTATTAGGATAAAACAACCTTACTTATAATTTTATTATTTATGCGACTTGTACACCTGCAAGATTTCACATAACAGTTTTTCTTCTAAAATATGCACGAAAAATATTGTTTTACATGTGTGTGTGCCTACAGCCCAAACATCAGCATTCAACATCATCCGTTACAACAGTTCTGATCAAGAAATCTCCTACATCATCTGCATCTTCTTCTTCTTCTCAATCTCGCAAACCGGAGGAGACAAGCAGTTCTCTTTCTAGTGCAATTGTGCCGGCTGTGAATCAGCAATCCAATCAAGTAAGTTTTTAATTAATTCGAGTTTTTCTTATTCTATTATAATCAGCAGATATAATATTACATTTAATCAAAGTAAAAGATTACGTTACCTTGGTATAGTGTATAAATCTTATTTTACGGTCTTATTATTGAATTAAAAGCTGTGAACTTTTGTTGTCTTGCACGGGCTAACATGCAGACAGCTATACAGTTCGGACAACTGCTAGCAAGCGTTGGAAATATAGATATTACATCCTCATGTACCATTCTCTAAATAAATAATAAATAATAAATTTTAAAAAAAATGAAGAAGAAGAAGTGTATCGCTATATAAATACATATATAAAAATTAATGTCGTAGTCATCTTTTCACGTACCAAACTATAAATCTGAATATCCTAGGCTCTAGTCTCATTAGAAGGATTTTCGGATTAGTGTTTTTTGCTTGTTATTTATGTATAATGTTATTAATGAGTTTTTAGTGATTCTGTCTTGTTTATTTTAAATAACCAACTACCATTGTTAAGTCTTAATTTTAACAAATAAATAGAGAGCACAACTATAGTACGACAGTTCGGAAGCAAAAGAACAATCCAAATTCGGAACGAATTAAAACCCCATTAAAGCTAACTCAGCGAGTATAAACTCTTATTCAAAATTTAAAAATGTTTTTGTTTTTGTTTTTAATTTAATTTTTTTTATTAATTGAGAGTCATAAGCTAAAAATATCCAAAAAGCAATCAAGATTATTATTATATCTATACTATATATATATATATATATATATTCATATTCTTTAAAAGAGGTAATGACTTTTCTTCTCGTACTGTACTTGTCACATGACAACCATGTCATTGTCACTTGTTTTTTTTTTTTTTTTTCCTTACATATAAATCTTTGTTATAATGCGTATGCGACAAGTAATAATAATTGTTTAGACTACGAAAATCAAGAGTAATCTTTGTTATATTGTGAGTTGAAGACGAGATGAGTATTACTATTATCAGTCCTAAAAGATGTGACGGTCTAAATTTCATAGAAGCAAATACATAATCTTGAAATTAAAAAAACATTGATTTAGAGACGTCACAAACATGAGCATATGATAATTTTTTTTAACCTTAAAAGCACTCTCTCTTTACCCTGCTTCCTTCATTTCAATAGTACCCTTGTGTGTGGACTTTTTTATTTTCTCATTATCACGTTGTAAAACTTTCACTTTTCGATCGAGCTAATTCATCCCAATACTTTAATTATTCAAAGTTTAATCCAGTAATTTATCGACCAAAAAGAAAAAAACTTAATCCGATTATCTTGTTTAATTTTTATTTCTATTCAATTTTAACAGATTTTTTTTATTTTTTATTTTTATTTTTACTCACACCTCATTCGTCTTAACTTAATCACTACCAGATCGAGAATCTGATCCAATGGGTTCCTGCATGGTTGATTTTCAGTAGTCATTAGACGTGTGTATGGTCCAGCCCAGTCCCAAACTGTTTTTGGTGGTTCGAAAAAACACACAGACTAGACCGAAACTTTTTCTACAAATAGAATGGGACTGTTTTAGAGTGATTTGGTCCTCTTCAAATTGCTGTTGATGCTTTCATTGGGCTTCGTTTTGGGCAAAGATTAAGAGTGGTCCAACAAATTTTTTTTTTTTGGTCGAGGTTTTAAGGTTTTTCTTTTTGTGATTTTTTTACTTTTTAATGGGAGAGACTGTGGTAGAGTCTCTCCTAAATGATCATATCGGTAGAGCTTTTTTTTTAACCGTTAGATTTAATCGAATGGTTGACATATCATAGGTATATCATTATTATCATAGACCTTACCTCATATAAACTTTCCCACCCCAAGTCTTTTCCGTCGCCGGTGACCTTTCCGCCACCGGCGACCGACGCCGGTGACTCACCCCGATGCCGGCGACCCACCTCCGGCACTTATTCTGGCCATCGGCGACCCCTTTTTCTCTCTTCTCTTCTCTCTCTTCCCCTCTCTCTCTCTTCCCCACCCCTGCCCCCCAGCCCTGACAGCCCCGACCACCCCAGCAACGGCGACCCACCTTCGGCCCCAACTCTGGTGGCCGACGACCCCCCTTTCTCTCTCTCTTCCCGTTTCTCGCTCTTCTCTTATCTCTCTTCCCCACCCCGGCCCCCCCAGCCCCGGCGGCCCCGACACCCCAGCCCAGTCACCTCCCCTCCTCCATCGGCCCCCCAGCCCCCAGCCAGCACCCCTCCCCCCCGCCCGGCGCACTGGCCGACAGACCCTCCTGCCCCCTTTCTCTTTTCCCTTCTCTCTCTTCTCTTCTCTCTCTTCTCGCATTGGGAGGGGAAGAGAGAGAGAGGAGAAGAGAGAGAAGGGAAGAGAGAAAGGGGGTGGGAGGGTTCGTCGGCGGGCGCGCCGGGAGGGGGGCCCGGGGGTTGCCGGGCTGGTTGGGGGCCAGTGGGGGACGGGGAGGGGGGGACTAGGCTGGGGTGTCGGGGTCGTTGGGGCTATGGGGGGGGGGTCGGGTGGGGAAGAGAGAGAAGAGAAGAGCGAGAAAAGGGAAGAGAGAGAGAAAGGGGGGTCGCTGGCGGCCGGAGTTGGGGCCAGAGGTGGGTCGCTGGTGCTGCGGTGGTCGGGGCTGGGGGGCGGGGGGGGGGGGGAGAGGGGGGAAGAGAGAGAGAGGGGAAGAGAGAGAAAGGGGGTCGCCGGCGGCCGAAATAAATGCCGGAGGTGGGTCGTCGACGTCGGGGTGAGTTGCTGGCGTCTGGGTGGGTCACCGGCATCGGTTGCCGGTGACGGAAAGATCACCGACGATGGAGAAGACTTGGGGTGGGAAAGTTTATATGAGGTAAGGTCTATGATAACAATAGTATACCTATGATTTGTCAACCGTTCGATTAAATCTAACGGTTAAAAAAAGAGTTCTACCGATAGGGTCATTGGGAGAGACTCTACTACAGTCTCTCATCTTTTTAATATTCATGCTCCTTTTTAAGTTATTTAAACATTAAAAAATTGCAAATTCATATATGCATATTAATAATATATTTCAGATTTTTCTAATTCAAATTGTTTAAATCAAAGTTAAAATAACAACAACATGTCTTCCAAATAATAAAACACAAACATATACTTAAAGCCTAATGATCCCTTCAAACTTTTTACATATGTAAATATTTATACTCCCTTCTAACTTTTTTTTTTTTGTTTTTATATGTAAATTTCTAATATAATGAAAATAAACATATATATAATTAAGAAATTATCTAGTTTCGTCTAAAAGGTTTCTCAAAAGTCAAAGAATGAACTGTATCGTTTTTTAAACTGTACCTAAACCAATTTCAAGCCTTTTTTTTTTTTTTTTTTTTAACTATTTCTATGTGGAAACAGATCGGCAATCGAAACATTACTGGATTGGTTTATTCTAATGGTTTGCAGTTTTTCCTGCCCAACCCTTAAGTCTTCATAAAGAAAATTCATAGGGTAGTTATAAAAGTTAAAAGTGGAATTTATAAAATTTTCAGTTAGACATAAGAAACGTACGAGAATAGCTTTACTAACGACATATCATTTGGAAAAGAATAGTGTCAATTTGGAAAAAAAAAAAAAAAAACTTCAAACGAGTCTGCAACTAACTATGGTCCATGAAAACGATGACATGTATATATATATGTGTGTGTGTGTGTGTGTGTGTGTTTAGGGTATCACTTAGGTACTCCACCTCAAATTTGAAGAACAGAAATTCCACTGCAATCTTGGCCGTAGGTCTGAAATCCAACGTTTGAGAATGAATAGAGGACAAAGACAACTTGTAACCGGTGTAAGAGGTAACCCGGCAAAAGAAGAGAGAAAGAAAAAAGAAAAGAAAAAAGCTAAATGTGTTTTTGGTAGAAGGATGTCCTATGGGGAGCATTGGTGGAGAATGGATGGGACGGCAAGACTTTTTTTTTTTTTTTTTCCCTTTTTTTGGGGGGGTTGGGGGGGGGGGGGGGGGGGTGGGGGGGGGGGGGTGGGGTGGTGGTGGTGGGTGGGTGTGGATGTGCGGCGGGGACTGAAACGAATGTAGCATAAGTCCACCTGGGTTTGAGGTAGAGTAAGTTAACGGTTGAGGACTGATTTATTAAGGTAAAAAGAGGGCTGCAAATTGAGATTTTTTTTTTTTTTTTTATCACAGTAAATAGCCAGGGGTTATTTTTATACACGTCAATATGATTTAAAAAATGTCTATTTTTTTCTTTTATTTATATAAATATCTAAAATGATACTTATAAAGATTACATTACCTTTTTATCAAGAATTTAAAATAAATAAATAAATAATTGATAAAAATAAAAAAATCTTTAAAACATTTCAGATTAAGCAAGTATTTTATAAAAGGAAAAAAATGATCATTTTACTAATCGAGGGACAGTACTTATGTGCCTTTTTAACATTTGCCTTTGTTCATGTAAATGTTTCTCTTTCCTTTTGGGGGAGGCTGATACTGTGTTTGCCTTTAATCTTTGGGGTTGTTTGTCTGCTTAGATATTAATTTAAAAAAAGAAGCACAGAAGAAGCAGAAAACGAAAAGGAAAAATTACAAATAAAGGAAAAAAAGGGAGTGAATTTGGAGATAAGCAATTAGACAAATGTAGGATTGATAAATGTATTCGCATTTAAATTAAATTAAATAGTTAGATAAATGTTTCTTAAAAGTTTATCGATTTAACAAGAAATTTGAATAAGAAGTTTGTTGGGGAATTAGTTTGTGACCTAATTCAATCCCCGAGAATGAATAATAATCAAAAAAGAAAATCGCTCACAAAAAGACATAAAACTTTTTATACAGGTTCACCCATTTAATGACTACGTCCTATTTTTATGGCCGCTACATATTCCACTTTGACAATGATTGATAAATTACAAGAGATTACAAGAGATTTCCAATAGATTACAAGATATTCTCAATCTGGAAAAGGAATAATATTTAAAAAAAAAAAAAACTTATGAAGTCAAGAAGAAATATCAGCAACTAGGTCATCAATGCAAATTTAGCATTCGTTTTGATTGATACGTTTGAATTGAAATATTTAGATTGACATTATTTGATTTTTCAAAAATTAGTTAAAAAACTTACTGACTTTTAATGAAACAAATACAAAAATGAGTTAAAATTTTTTTTATTTGACTTGGTGAACCAAATGGGGGCATAATCCTACTGCCATCCAATTAGGAATAAGCTTCATGTCTGTCTTCTAGTATTTCTGTTACAGTTGGTTCCCCCCTCAATCGTCAATTGTCCCTAATAATAATAATAATTTGAGCAAAATAATTTACCGTTGACGGATTAACGTAGAGAAAGTAATTTGTCATTGGCAATTCTAGGTGTGTTATCATTCTATTTTAAGTAACAATTTTCATTATTACTACTAGTCATAACCATCATGCCCTATTACCGACAGCATAAAAGTTGTAGTATTGATTGTTTTTTACTGAATATTTACTACGTGAGGAGTCGTTTAATGAAAGTGGTTGTAATTTTGATATTGTAACAGTTTCATGATTGACCTTTCCAGCTGTATCAAGAACCAATTTTATTACGTGATTTTCATTAAAACTATGAGTAATTAAAGGACCGTTTGAGGTAACATTTGAAGATGGAATATTACAGATTAAATTGAAAATATATGTTTCGAGTGAGAACTTTTGAAAAAATTCAGCGATATAGAAAATAATAAAAAAATTTAAATTGTGTTCGGAAAAAAATGCAAAATATATTTTATTTTGTTCATCTCGTTGTTGTGAGTATTTTGACATATGAATCATCTCATTTTGATTTGAAACAACAAATTTATGGACTTTTAAAATTTGAGATTTTTAAAAATGGAAAAGACAGAAAGGAAAAGATGTAGAATTGAGAGTTTCATATCAGACGTTAAAATACCGTTTGAAAACTTCCATCCAATCTAAACCTAAAATCATGTCTTTTACTATTACTATCTAAAAACTTTTAGAGTTATTAATGTTTTTGAAAAAAATTACTTTATTATTGATAGCCATTAACCGTTAAAAGTTAAGACAATCATATTCTTTGGTCATATTTTAAAAAAAAGAGAAAGAAAACATTTCTTTGATTTTTTTGAAAAAAAGAAATACTTTATTAACAAATCTGGTCTTTATATAATAATTAATCTCTGTGTTAACATATGTTATAATCCATAAAGTAATTATGATAATTACCAATAGTAATTATAATATTAAGCAGCAATTCATATATATATAAATGTGAGTTTCTGTTCAACAGAAATATGATAGTGTAAGAATATGAGACCTTCAAATTCTGATGTATGGGCACTATATACAAATAGTATCCGAAATAAATTTTTTCTGACACGCCATTATGAAATTAACCCTTACCATTGCCACCAACGGTCCATTCAACTGACTCAATTTTCCAATGGAATCTGAGAATATACCAAATGTTTTAATTACCAAAATTTATATGGATGCGAACCTTGATTAATTGGCCGTACGGTACATGCATTAAATGCTGGCAAGAGTTTCAAGAACATTTTAACATGAGTTGTTCTACATGAACCGATATATATCATACCCGATCAAGCACTTCAATATATTGCCTCAAATTCCTGAAAAATATATTTCCATTATTGAATTGCCTCATTTACTGCATCATTCATTTCTGGTTTTAATATAACTCTTGACATTTTACGGGAGCTCTCGTGTCCGGCATCCTATTTTAGCCGAACACGAGCAACAGCCTCCGCTCCCCCGAAACGAATGGCTACCGATCTCCTTGCTCTCTCTCTCTCTCAATTTCGCCGGAAACCATCGTTGACGGTGAGAGAGCTTGAGCTTCCTTCTCTGCCATTATCTCAGCCGTCGTCTGTCATTGATGTCGTCGGGGTTCGACCTGTCGAGCTTGTTCGAGAGCAAAAGGAAGGCGGCGTCGATGTTCACGTCGTGGTGCTCGGCGAGCGCGATCATGACAAACCTGGAGAGCGTGGCGAAGGGGCTGAGTTTCAGGGTGGTGAAGGTGAAGGACGTTAAGATGAGGCTGCAGGGATGCTCGGAGGGGAGGAAGAGAAGGCTCTCTGCCATCGTCTGCAGGTTGTCCTGCTCCTCCTTTCGAGTTGTGTCGTGCTCGTTTATGGCTTGTCCCGTTGGACCGTACGGCTACCGGATCCGTGAGCCTTCCTAACATTTTATGTAGAAAGAAAGAAGAGCTGTTTGGGGACTTTTTGTTTCTTCATCCATGTTATCATGCAGAGGTTTTGCTTTTAATCAGTAGAATTGAAACAGTGACTTTTTGGTAGTGTCTGGAATCAAAATTTTAAAATTACTTCTGAAATCAAAATAACTAAAACTGTTAAAATAAATAGTGAAATATATAAACTTAACCCTTGTACAAGTTATCGTTCAAATGAGCTTTTCCCGAATGCCTGTATTTTCTGGTTTCAATGGGAAGTTCTTTTTGAGATTGGATTTTCTAAGAGGTTATCTAAATACTTCAAAAAACAACATTTGAACTCATGATGTTAAAAATAGCTTCTAGAAAACTCTATTAAATAAGCCCTAAATATTTGTCTCGGAAGAGGTCTTCATTATATATATTTTTTATGCTAGTAATTTAGAACTTATCTAACCTTTAGCGCCTTGAGCAGTTTAGTTTTATGTTTTAATTCCAGTCTCCTCAACTTGAAGATAGATTGCTAATAATAGCGAGAATCAGAGTTCTATTTGTAAGAAAATAGATAACTAGGAATTGCAAAATTTATTCAAAAAGTTCATGGGAGAAAAAGTAACTCAAAACATAGCAAACAAGTGAACAAGGAATTCAGAATCCATGTAAAGGACACTAAACCATACACAGATAGACTACATTTCAAAACCAGTTTGCAACCACGGCGCCTTTGCATGTGTTTCAAGTAAACTTTTTAAACAATCACAACTGCGAAAATATATATGTGTATATGTATATAATGACACAATGATAATACGAACCAACAGTCAGAGTAAATGACTAGGAATCACGACAATGTTGCAGTAGTACTATTTCAACTTGAAGGAAAGCGAAATTAGGTAAATATGGCCCGGGAAAGATTAATATCTTGGTAACATTAAGGCGTCCACACTAAAAGAAGAACAAGCAGCAAGTGCGCACATTTGCAAGCATTTTGGTTCACAACTGAGAAGCAACCATAAGATTTCCCAACCCCACTGCAAACTGCATCAGCTGCAACGCTAGGTCTGGCCTAACCTGCAATATTTATTTATTATAAAAATGGTGGTGACAGGAATTAGTAGATGACTTATACATCACAAATTTATGCGATGTTTAACGTGTAAATAAGCAATTGTATTATATGTTTCATTACTGGTTTTAACTGGTCAATAATTCACATAAACCTCTTGCAGATAATTACACAGAAACCAATGTAGTCTTAAATCATAACTTTGACTAACTTTGTATCAAAGCATATCTTATGATTTACAGGAAAAAAAAAAGATTTTAAAAGCAGATGGTTAATTAAGTGAATCGTTATCATTGGAGTAATTATCCAAAGGGATCGATTTTGTCGTCCTACACAGTGCAGCACTAATACAGATAGTTCAAATCCTATAAAATATATACATATATATATATATATATATATATAATCATCAAATTCAAACCAACTTTCAACAGGCAAGGTAAGGGAGTAATGCATAGGAATAATTGCAATAAAGCCCCTGTACTTTGTCAAAATACAACTTTGCATCCAGTGTTGAGGGGGTAAAATAAGAAAAAACAATTAGAAATAACTAGACATAAAATCTTATACTATATTTGGTAAAAGAGATGGAAAATTGAAAAGAAGTGAAGCGATATTAGTGAGAAAATGGGAAAGAAAGGAAGTGGCTTTTCTTTCATATCTATTGTTCGATTTAAGAGAGAAAAAAATAGAAAGAAAATGTTTGAGCCAGATTATTTTACATTTATACCCTTATGTAAGGGTAAAAGATGTGTTTGACAAATCTTAATGATTTATCTTTGTTGGATTTTTTTTTTAATTTTGTTTGCTTTTTCTGTTTTTCTAGTTTTTGTTTTGTTTTGTTTTTGTTATTTGTCTTAGAATTGTAAATTAAAAGATTAGTTGTGATTAATGTAAAAAAAAAAAAAAAAAGGTTTTTGTTTTGTCAAATGTTATATTCCTTTACTCTTCAAACTTAAAAACAAGGATTTGCAAATTTGGGCTCCATGATTTGTAATTTTTTTTTTTTCATTCCTTATTTCTTCTCTCTCAAACTAGAATCCCCATCCCCTGTTCAATTTTTGTTGTCTCAAATAATATCTAATGAATAATACTATACCACGTCATCTGAAAAAATTTTAAAATATTTTATAACTGATTTTTTATATATTAAAATCTAACTTCTTTTAATACTGTGTCAAAATTTAATTGGTCAGACATAATTTAGAACACCAAAATTATATAGGAAATGTCAATCCATCAAACTACACAACCTTCCCTTTTCGTTCTCTCCAAAATCTGTACTCCAATTTATTTCCTTTATTTTTTACGGTCTACCAAACTTGGCTATTAATGTCGGTTAATGTGTAACCACATATATAAAAGGGCATTTATTTTCAACAAGAACGGAATCATTTGGAAAAAAAAAAAAAAAGGGTTTAAACTTTGAGAGCTCGTACCAGGGTCCTTCCAGATCAATAGCCGTTTGCGCTTTGTTAGGAGCCAGCAGTTTGCCCCGGTATTTCAGAAAAGAGAAGTGTAAGATAGGAGAAGCCTCATTTATTATACAGATGACAGAGAAAGCAACTGTAGCCATGATCCCAGGCAAACTACCGATCTGAGGTTGCTTCTCGGATAACACCGCTTCTGTGCCCGCGATAAATGCTAACACGCACATACCGAGGGATAAGACAGTCAAGATGGATGGCAGTTTAACGGAATAAATAAATGAGGAACGGGACAAGCTTGAACGCATTCTCAATGAAGTGTATACCAACATTGAGGCTGCCGAGCAACCAAAAGCAAGTGAATCGAATACTAAAAACTCTTTGAAAGAGTCGCTTTTCCTCAACATTGCCAAGCCGTTAGAACTATTGTATCCCCCGGGCATCGTCATGGCAGCTGTAAATGTAATAGATGCTATGATCGTGGTTACCACTAAGTTCAATTCTGCCGCAATCTTCCCAGCATTTTCAATCTTCGTTTCTTTGCTTTCGACAGGTGCCTCACCATTCGGCTGAGGCATTCTTGTCTCGTAATTTATTCGAGTTATTTCGTAGTGGTCATTTTTTGTCTGATTCCCTGGCGCTGCAGCGCCTTGCAAACTGTTCAGAGGATGGAGTTCTCCATTGCATTTCATTCTGATACTAAGCTGCCATATTTACCATGAGCGAATTGTTAGTATTAATGGTGCCAAATACAACTTACATACATATGCTCTCCACTTCTTTATTTCTCTTACACAAATTTTATAGAACGTAATCAGAGCGATCTTGGTCAAATATTAAATTTAAGTTGACTAATTCATTTTTAGCCGTCTACTCTCTTCAATGAATTGGCAAAAGTATGTTTCTTGTACACTACTCTAAATCGAAAGGTCTTTAAATTTAGTGTCCAGTACTATACCTTTTGAAAAAGATCCAGTATGCTTGATCCATCCATAATGTCAAAAGCGGTCATCCCCAACTTATTGATCATTCGCTTATTCGTTCTGCTATCATTGAGGAGAGTTAATATAATTTCATAATGCCCTTGGAGACAAGCTAGATGTAGAGCAGTGTTTCCATCCTTGTCTTGCTCGTTTAAAAGATCAGTGAAAGCTTTAGTTTTCAACAAAGTCTTTACTACAGAAACCTGTTTATGTTCCGCAGCAACATGGAGGGCAGTCCTTCCTTTCTTGTCCGACAACTCACAGACATCTGGACAGTTTTGGATGAGTGTTTTTATCACGTTAATGTGTCCGTTCCTTGCTGAAATGTGAAGTGCAGACATGCCTTCTCCGTCCACGATGTAAGCAAGAGGACTTTTGGCTTGTAAAAATCCTTCTATGATTCTAGACTCTCCCATGTTTGCAGCATAGTGATGAGGCATCCATCCAATCTCATCTTGTATCTCTAAAATGTCTGGACCACATTTTCTTAGCACATCTTCCACAGAATCTGAAAACAATAAGAAAAGAAATCGCACGTTAATTATGCTAAATTATATCTGATCTGCTATATGAAGAACTAAAATATTAATCATTTTCTTGTCCAAAAACTGGAAAAGATTAAACCAAATCCACTCTAATTGGAGTGAGATTTTAAAAGGACATAAAACTAATTTCTTTATCTCTTTTTTCCTTCTGAGTTCTAATAAAGATTGTAATAGAGTTAGGTTTGGGTTAAGCCGTTTGGTTTCAGTGGATGGAAGCTCAGGACCTCTTCAGATTGCATACATATTTCCGAATTGAAAAATTTTCTTATTTCAAATAAGAAAATCATTTCATTTTTGAGAATGATATAGCATTTGAATGTGTAAAAATAATTACTTCTTAAAAACAAAAGGAGTCTAAATTTTTTTTTTTGGAAAGTTATAAATGAGAAAATGAGTTTATAACTAAATAATCTTTTTTTAATAAGTTTTATAATAAATGACTCACATTTTTAAAAATTAGTTAAAAAACTTAAGTTTTTAAAAATTAGTTAAAAAGCCTTTTTTCCTTAAAATGGTTAATCAATTTTATAAATGATAAATTAGTAATTGACTACATTTTATAGTTAATCATTGATTGACTGTTGGTCAGTCACTGATTGATCACAGTCAGCCACTAATTGACTATCAGTTAATTATTGATTGACTATCAGTAAATAACTAAATATGATAATATAACTCACAAATTTTTATAGTCAATCACTAATTTACAACAAATAAATCACTGATTAACCATTAGTTAATTATTAATTGACCTGGTCAATCACATATTGACTATCAGTCAATCATTGATTGGTAGTCAATCACTGATTGCCCATAGTCAATAATTGACTGACCATATTAAAAAAAAAATGCCAACTCTATCTCCCTCCCCCAACCCCCACTTGTGACCATCACATCCTCGATTCTCTCTCTCCCCTTCCCCCTCCCCCCCCCCCCCACCCTGCCTCTCTCCCTCTCTCTCTCTCTCTCTCTTTCTCACCGTCGATCTACATTTGCTAACTTTGTGAAGTCGCTGTCACCACCTTGTCATCATCATCGTCTCTTTGCATCCCATTGGTGGTGATGAGATCACGACCGCATTCAGATCTTGAAGGCAAGGAGACTGCGACCTTGCCGAAACTCCACAAACAACAAGCTACAGATTCCGTAGTCGCATAGCTCAGGATCGCCGTTAGCTTCGCGATCGCTACCTTAAAGGAACTCCACGAACGACAAGTAGCCATCTCCAATAATGGCCAAGAGAGAAATGGACATAGGGAGAAAAAGAAAGTTGGGAGAAAAAGAGAAAGAGCGTAGGTATTTGGAAAAAAGAAAATTGATTAAACAAAATATAAACATTAGGTCATTTAACTAATTAAAAAGAAGTTGACCTATCTATTATTGTAATAACTAGAATTTTTCAACGTTACGATTTCTTGTATAGAAATTTGAATCGTACCATGAAGGTATTTATGAAAGAACCCGATTAAGGGTTTTTATTGAGTTTTGTGAGTTCTTATGATTCCATGAGACTCAAAAAATGATTGCTTAGCTAAGCACGTAACCTTTTCAAGTAAAAAGGTAGAAAAATTTTATGATTTTATGTTCGTCAAAACTTGACCAAGAAAGTCAAAGTTGACCAAGAAAGTCAAAGTTGACCAGAAAAGTCAAAGATTGACTAGAAAGGTCAAATGTATGACGGTATTGAAATATGTTAAGCAGTATGGGGAAAATACTGCAAAAACCGTTTTTACGGACAAGATAGCATGAATAAGTTTTAAAACCACCATAGAAAAATCAAGCACATTAAATAGGATATCTAGGGCCAAAGGGCTTTAAGCCAAAAAGAAAATTTTGTACAGTCCATTTTTACTCAGATAAATTTTGGACTGTAGATCAGAATACAGTACTGTGTATAAGTAAACACAGTATTGGAAATATCTGAGATTGCATAAAAGTGGACTGCCTATTAAGGAAAAAGGCAATCAAGCCTTAGCAAGGCTTATATCACCTTATCCAAAAATAATGACATCATTTCCATAATTAAAGAAAATTATGGAAAGTATTAAGGAAGGCTCTAGACCAAGCTTGGCCGGCCACCTATGCACCTCCTTGTGCAAATTTTTGCTTCTTCAAGGACTAAATAGCAATTTTGGAAAGTTTTCCCACACCTATAAATAGGTGAGCCATTGGTTCAAAAAAATTGTAAAACTTAGCTAAACTATGCCCAAATTCCTTCACCCTTTTCTTCTCAAAATCCGAAATTAAAGAGGAAGCAATAAGAAAGAAAAAGTTTGAAATTCAAGAGAGAGATCCTAGGGGAGTGCTCGGATTTCATCTAGGAAACAAGGAAAAAAGTTGAAAAAAATTTTGGAACCCATTTTGGCCAAAGTGGCCGGTTGTGGGAAAGGAAGAAAAGGAAGAAAAAAGTGAAGAGGGATAGGTGTGGAGAGTGGCCGGAAGTTGTTGGAGCAACCACCAAG
Source organism: Ficus hispida (assembly GCA_025413025.1). NCBI lineage: Eukaryota > Viridiplantae > Streptophyta > Magnoliopsida > Rosales > Moraceae > Ficus > Ficus hispida. The sequence goes on along the minus strand of CM046368.1, from coordinate 12,285,651 downwards.
TGACAGAAATTTTGTGGTAGCCTTGGGGGAAAAGGCTGGTTGCTAGTGGAACCAAGGGGGGAGAAATTTTTGGACCCAAACCCTAACACCTCTTAAGGTTAATCAAGGTAACTCTCCCATAGCCTTAAACTCTTCAATTAAGTTTCAAATTGAAATTTATATGTATTTCAAGTTGAATTTGTAAGAGCATAAGCTCAATTTAATTTCCAAGCCCTATATTAGATTTTAGGTTTTTTTTTTTGTGCTTGATTAGATTAAGGGTGGTTTTGAGTTATGAGTTTTGATTTGTTATATACTTATGTTTGTTTGATCATTAGGGTTGCATGCTAGATATTTGATGAGTTGTATGTCTCCCAAATCTGTTCAAACAGGATTTAAAATGGTATGTTAGATTGCTAGAATGAGATATGGATGGAATGGTTTGAATCTAGAACCATGCAAGTACTAGGTGGTGCATTTTCATTTTTGGCTTGCATGGACATGATCGGGCTACATGCATGTTAAATTGGGACGTTAGAAAAGTGCTGCATGTTGATCTAAGGCTCTCGCGATGGCTGGTTGAGTTAGATTACGCGATTAGGACGTAAAACCAACTTAAAATAAGAAAACTGCCAATTCGGGTACAAGCTGGCCAGTTTTCTGGATAGCCAGTTTTGAGGCCCTTAGAGGCTGATTTTGGAAAAACTTAAAACATGAAAGTTGTAGAAAAGGGTTTTTCCTATAGGGCACCATGAACAGTTTTCAAAAATAAGGCTTCAACAGCCTTCGTTTTTATGAAAATCCGAGCCTGACTGTGCCCAGACTCCATGCACGGCCAGTTGAGTTCAACAGGGTAAATGAGTGGGTTAGAGACTGATCTGGGTCTCGAGTAAAACATGAAAGTTTTAGGGTTTTTTAAGATATAAAACTTTCATGAAGAAAACTTTTACAGATTCAATTTTGATTTTTAAATAAAACTGGATTTCAAAAACTGTGCAGTAAACAGGAAATTCCTACACATGATTTTCTAAAACAGTGCAGGAAAAGGACATTCCTGCACATACACTGACCAATTAACAGTAAGAAACTGTTCCAAAGACAGTTTCTATTTTTAATGGTTTTTACAAAGACCCCCCCATAACATTACAAGGATTTTTGAAGAAAACCCTAAGTTTTTCCAAAGCAAAGAAAAAGAAGTTTTTAAACCAAGTTTTGGTGAACAATAACCGGGAAGGATACTGAGTTATTGGATTGGGCCCAAAGCCCAAGGGTTATCCAATGTAACCCAACAAGATATTAAGTATGATGAGTTGAGCCTAAAAACCAGGGTTACTTAGAGTAACCTAATGTGATGTATTTTAAAAAAAAAGGCTTAGGCCTAAGGTCAGGATTTGTAACCTAACACTGTTTATGTAAGGCTTAATGACCAAGGTTACTTTAAGTAACCTATTAAGTTACGCTCTAAGTATGATAAACCCTAAACCCTAGGGTTATCAGTGATACTGAGAAAGTATCCAACGTTGTTTTAGCGGGGAGACATATAACTATGATTAAGTATGAATGTTGGTTAGGTTACCAACATTTTATAAGTACAGAATCCTTACCCTATGTCCTTTGGAATAGCAGGAGATAACCTGCTGTGGTATCCTGAATTGGATCATCACATCTTTGGACATAGTGAACGAGGTAAGTACAACTCCGCCTACAGCATAGGTTTTTTTGTTGTGATACTTACCAAAGTATGTTTGATGTATATGATGTGATGAATGTTAGAATTGTTTGATGCCAGGGTATGGTATGATGATGTTATGTTTATGGTATGGCTATGTCGAGTTCATGGTTATGATGTAAGGTATAATGTTGAGATATAATTATGACTTATACATGTGTGACATCACGAGGCATGTTCACCAATTCTTAAGTAAGAGCAAGATTAAGTATGAGATCATGAAAAGTAAGCATGATGGCAAGCGAGCTTGCCTGTGTCGTACCAACCCGCGTCAGGTCGGGTTGGACTATGGTTTGAGTTGGAAATGGACTGGCCGCCCCAACCACTCCATAGTTGCGCGCCCGGTACGAACACTTATGTTAAGGGGCCCATAAGTAAGTTAAGTTAAGATAAGCTATGAAAGCATGTTATGAAAGAATAAGTAAGCATAATGAAGCATAAATGGATCATCACTAGTAAAAATTGTAGATTACACGATGGTTTTTTACCGTCGTGTAAAGTTTACACGACGGTTACCCAACCGTCGTATAATCCAGTGTCGTGGTAGATAACACGACGGTTACATTACCGTCGTGGTATCTCAATGTTATACGACGGTTAAAACCGTCGTCGAAACAAGGTACACCGTCGTATTAAAAAGTAATGTGGAGATATTACACGACGGTTCTAGGTCGAACCATCGTGTAATATGCACATTACATGACAGTTCTCTACGAACCGTCGTGTGATGTTATAATATGACGCATTACACGACGGTTCTAAGTCGAACCGTCGTGTAATGTTGTAATATGGCACATTACACGACGGTTCTCTATGAACCATCGTGTAATGTTGTAATATGACGCATTACACGATGGTTCTAGGTCGAACCGTCATGTAATGTGCCACATTACACGACGGTTCTCTAAAAACCGTCATGTAATTGGGCTTGAATTAAAAAAAAAATTTGACGATGGCACCGTCGTGTAATGTGTGCCATCGCCAAAAAAAAGCCAAAATTGTTTTTTAATTCAAGCCCAATTACACAACGGTTTTGAGCCAAACCGTCGTGTAATGGTACACATTACACTAGAATCAAATTCCATATGATTATCCAAAATAAAAATCCATTTTGGCATTTCATCAAGCATGTGGTGGGCGGATAAAAACCAAGTTAAAAAATGTGTATAAAGTGCCAAAACCGTGCACAAAACATTCATCAAGAAATTGAGTGTTCGTAACATTCAACAATAAAAAATAAAAAATAAAAACATTCAAACAACACTACAAATTACACTCCATGCAAGTTATTAAATCATTGTGTGTTCGTAATTTTGTTAGAAAATAAGAAATTGAGCAATATGGAAGTCACCTTGCTTTTCTTCAAAGAAAAATAGTAACGACCTTGATGGGAATACTGGGAGAGAGAGGTGGTGGCGACAGCGGCGACGGAAAAAACCGGGGCTATGGCGGCGGTTTGGGAAAAGTTTGAAGTGGCAGCGGTGGCGTGACCGGATTTTAAGTTAGGAGGGCGGGCGGGCGAGCGAATGAGGTGGGGAGGAGAAAAGTTTGAGTTGTCTATAGGGTTAAAGATGAAAATGATGATAAATGAAGAGGAAAGTGTATTTATATAACAGGTTTTCGTGCGAATTCCAAAGCATGAAATTTGAAAATTTTAAAAATTTTCGGAGGATTACACGACGGTTTTCTATAACCGTCGTGTCATCCAAGGATTATATGACGGTTTTGCTCAAAACCGTCATGTAATCCTTTTTTTTCAAAATTTGAAAATTTTCAAATTTTGAAAAATTCGGAGGATTACACGACGGTTCCTTGGAACCGTCGTGTAATCCTTTTTTTTTTTCAAAATTTGAAAATTTTCAAAATTTGAAAATTTCGGAGGATTACACGACGGTTCTTCAAAGAACCGTCGTGTAATCCTTTTTTGTTTTTCAAAATTTGAAAATTTGAAAATTTCGGAAGATTACACGACGATTCCTTGGAACCGTCGTGTAATCCTTGCGAGCTCAAGGATTACACGACGGTTCCAAGGAACCGTCGTGTAATCCTAGAGATTACATGACGGTTCTTTAAAGAACCGTCGTGTAATCCTTTTTTTTCAAAATTTAAAAATTTTCAAATTTCGGAGGATTACACGACGGTTCTTCAAAGAACCGTCGTGTAATCTCATGATTACACGACGGTTCTCAAATAACCGTTGTGTAATCCTTTTTTTTTTTCAAAATTTGAAAATTTTCAAATTTCGGAGGATTACACGACGGTTCCTTGGAACCGTCGTGACCGTAACTGAGACCGTCGTGCAATCTTAAGATTACACGACGGTTTTGATTTAACAGTCATGTAATCCTCCATTTACCCAACGGTTTCACAAAACCGTCGTGTAATCTCCATCGTGTAATCCACCTTTTGTAGTAATGCATGCATGATTATGCTAGAATAAGTTATGTTATGATGAATTAAGTTATGTTCTGTATTATTTGTTGTCGCGGACGTTTATGTTGTACTTGCTGAGCGAAAGCTCACGTTTTACGTCTATGCTGTAGGTAAGCAACCTACAGGCAGCTGTTGATACAAGATGGCGAGCGTGGCAGGACGAGCTGTGAAATGTGAGATCTATAGCCGCTACGCCTTTTGTTTTTTTTATGTACATTATTTCGTATTCAAACGTCGTTTATATATATTGCTTTTCGTTCGTACGCACCGTATAAAAAAAAATTTCCACTGTTTACGCTAAGTAAGTAAGTATGTATGTATGTTTGGTAACGGCCTGTGCTAGGCGGGTCGTTACAGAGTTGGTATCAGAGCGGTTTCCTGCTATCCGATTTCACGTTCTGCCTGCCATCGCCACAATCATTGTAAGTGATTTTATTTTTATGAGTAAATATTTATTACGTGATTATGTTATGATAGACCCGACGACATGGATCCCGCTCGAGTAGATGAGGATCGACACGTAGTGACGTCATTGTACGAGTCGCATCCTATGATATTTGATGGTACGAGACGGACAGTATCATTAGGAGCATGGCTATACGACATGGAGCTGATTTTCCGTCTCTGTCATATCGAGGATCGATTACAGGTCTCGTTAGCCAGCCGGTGTCTTGCAGCAGACGCTCGACTGTGGTGGATGAAAATTGGAGAGAGAGAGATGCCGAGTCGTACCTGGGCACATTTCCGTACGTTACTGGTTGTGCGTTACGGACTGGTACCTGACGAGGGAGCAGGTGTATCTTATCGCGACCCTGCGATTTACCGGGATATGTACCACACACGGTATCTTAGATATGCAGTAGTATGGCACGCCTACCCACAGAAGTCTATAAGTCATTACTGCCGGAGATTTTAGGAGGAGATGTTGCCTCATGTCCCGCAGGACCTGGCCAACCCAGAGCTACTGGCACTACAGACATTTCAGGATGGATTGCCTCCGCAGATCCGACAGTATGTTCCCATGCCTATGCCTGGCACGACAGTGGGGAACATGATCGATGATATTCTGGGGGCTGAGGCCGTAGTACATGCTATGTAGGCCGCTGAGGTTGCAGGTGGTCATCAGGCACCAGTCGATGATGCCGGGATAGGAAAGCCGCTTTTTGAGGCCGGTCCAGTTTTTCCCGAGGACCCGATTCCAGCAGTTCCAGTGCAGGAGGTGCCGCCACAGGACGCCGAGGCTGACATGGCCGCCGATGATTTTGATCTCAATGACGTCATAGGCGCTCCAGAGGATCAGCCAGAAGATCCCCCGATCATCGACATCTCCAGCGACGATGAGAAGGATATAGAGCCGGAGCCAGAGTTCGAGCATGCGGGCTGGTTAGAGGACGAGGAAGATATAGAGCCGGAGCCAGAGTTTGAGCATGCGGGCTGGCTAGAGGACGAGGATGATATAGATGATTTTGACGATGACCCAGAAGAGGTTTTGTTCCACGACGGAGATGAGGAGTCAGACTCCGACGCATCCTCTGTGGTTACGATCGAGCATATAGATTAGGCTATCCGTGTATATATCTTTTTGATTCTAAGACTGACATGTACTAGCTTATTCTTTTTGTCGATAGGCTTGTACTTTTGTATGATGGGAAAGTGTTAGACACTTTCATCGCGATTTTTCCATGTATGTACAGTGAATATATCAAAATGTATTTACGGTATTGTAAATATGATGTACTTTTTGTAAGAATACAAAAAGACAGTTCAAGTATGAAGAATTATGTTATGATATGATTATGAAATGCATGTTACGCGATGTTATGTGATATACTACTATGTTATGGTTTGATAACATTGTGATATGACGTATTATGTTGCGATATGATAAGTAACGCATAAAAGAAAGGATATTCCTAGTATAATAATATCTTTTCTTATGGTTTGATAGGGACTAGAAAATAGTTCATCTACGTCGAACGATACCTGTAAATCCGCTAGAGCCGGATCTCGCAACCGTTGTAGCAAATTTGCAACGGCAGCTGCTGAAACAGTAGCGAGAAATTGATAGACTGCGAGAGCAGTTAGCTCAATTGAATCAGAGACCTCGGGCTGATGAGGTTCCTCCTCAACATGATAGGGTACCTCCGGTAGTACCTCCAGTACCAGAAGTTCAACCTAAGGTTCAGCAGGAGATTCCACGGAACTTTAAAGTCCCGATAGCACCTGCTGGAATTCCAGTGAATCTACCATCCGTACGAGAAGATTTGTTGTACGAGCAATTTAGGTGAATGAAGGCGCCTGAATTCGAAGGACCGATGGACCCGATAGCCGCGGATAATTGGCTGATCGATATCCAAGTCATCTTGGACTTTATGAGGCTATCGGAACAGGAAAAGGTTCTCTGTGCTTCCTTCGCACTTAAGAAAGACACTAGACAGTGGTGGATGACTATCCAGATGCGACGAGATATTACCATCATGAGTTGACAAGACTTCGTGATGGAGTTCCGTGCCATATACTACAACAGGGAAATCCTAGCAGCTCAGCAGGATGAGTTCGCCAGCTTGAAACAAGGGTCGATGACAGTAATAGAGGCTGTCAAGAAATTTGAACAGCTAGCCCGGTTGTACCCGGAATTGGTTCCGAACGAAACGGAAAAAGTTAGAAGAATGATGAAGATGTTCCGTACAGATATTGCCAAGCAAGTTAGTGCTGGCAGTAGCCCACCTACCTGGTATCCGACTGTGTGAGTCGAGCAATAAGAGCCGAATATTGGATAAACCAGGACAAGGAAGCAAGGGCTCAAATTTTTAAGGCAAAAAAGGAGGAAAAAGCCGTGGTAAAGCAGTCGCAACCCCGTCTAAGCTTCGAGTCAAACCAGAAAGGTCAGATTGGTAGCCCTGCCCAAGGTTCCAAACATTTTGGGAGGAACAAGAGAAAAGGAAATTTCTCTGGTCAGGGTCAACAAAAGAATTACCCTCAGAAGAAGAATAATAGAGGAAATGAGGGTACTAGCACTGATTAACCGGCGTGTGCTAAGTGTGGGAGGAGACACCCAGGAATATGTAGAATGGGGTCAAATGCCTGCTACCTGTGTGGCAAGGAGGGGCATTATGCGAAGAATTACAATCTGAACAACCAAGGCCAGAATCCTCCATACCCGAGCCAGAACACCAACAGTCAGCTGCATGCAGTCCAAGCTAGGCTTGAAGGACCCTCGATCACACAAGGCAGATTAGAGCCTCCTGAACCTCAAACCAAGATCTATGCTTACACCAAGGGTGATGCTGAAACTGGGACTTCGCATGTGGTGATAGGTCAGATTTCTATCGCCACCTATGATGCTATCGCCTTGTTTGATTCTGGTGCTACTCACTTATTCATGTCCTTGGAGTTCGCCCAGAAGTTAGGAAGAGGTATCGATAGTTTAGATCAACCCTTCAAAACCTCTTTGCCATCCGGAGAGATTTTGTGGTCCAATTTTTGGATACGAAATACTTCCGTGATTATCTGCGGCAGAGAATTATTTGTAGATCTCATCGCGATCAAGCTTCAGGATTTCGATGTGATCTTAGGGATGGATTTCTTAGGCAAATACAACGCCAAGATCGACTGCCGAAAGCGTTGCGTGACGTTCAACCCTTACGGAGAGGAAGTGTTTAACTTCTATGGGCAGTCTCGGAGTTCAGCAATCAAACTGGTTTCGGCAATGAAGGCTTGGAAGATGTTAGCTAACGGCTGCCAAGGATATTTAGCTAACATGGTGGATAAAGATTGCGAAGTAGAGTTAACACCGGAAGATGTTTCCATTATAAAGGAATATGTGGATATCTTTCCGAAGGATTTACGAGGACTTCCGCCGAAACGCGAAATCTCGTTCGAAATCGAATTGCTACCTGGAGCCGCTCCAATATTGAAAGCGCCTTACCGTATGGTACCTACCGAGCTTAGGGAACTTCAAATGTAGTTACAAGAACTGCTTGACAAGGGATTCATCCGACAAAGTTACTCTCCATGGGGAGTACCTGTGTTGTTCATAAAGAAGAAGGATGGATCACTGCGTATATGTATCGACTACCGTGAGCTGAATAAGATTACGATCAAGAACAAATATCCCCTTCCGAGGATTGACGATCTTTTTGATCAACTCAGGGGAGCGATAGTATTTTCGAAAGTCGATCTACGGTCAGGTTATCATCAGCTCAGGATCAAGGAGTCAGATATCTCCAAGATGGCTTTTCGAACACGTTACGGGCACTATGAGTTTTTGGTTATGCCATTTGGATTAACCAACGCCCCGGCTGCATTTATGGACCTTATGAATCGAGTATTCAAGGAGTATTTGGATAAGTTCGTCATTGTTTTTTTTGACGATATTTTGATTTACTCAAGGTCCAAAGAGGAACATGAGCATCACCTTAGGTTGGTGATGGAGACACTAAGGCAAAATCAACTGTATGCCAAATTCACAAAATGTGAATTTTGGCTGGAAAAAGTTCATTTCTTGGGTCATGTAGTGTTAAAGGAAGGAATTTCAGTAGACCTTGCTAAGGTAGAGGCGGTCAGTGCATGGCCAACACCCAAGAATGTTACGGAAATAAGAAGTTTCCTTGGATTAGCTGGCTACTACCGACGGTTCGTCGAGGGATTCTCCAAGATTGCTACACCCCTCACCGCTCTTACCCGAAAGGGAAAGAAATTTGAATGGACTCAGAAATGTGAGGAGAATTTTCAAGAGCTCAAGAGGAAATTGACAAGTGCGCCTGTGTTGATAATTCCTGATGTAGATGCAGGAAATTTCGTGATCTACAGTGATGCTTCTAAAAATGGATTAGGAGCCATCTTGATGCAAAATGGGAAGGAAGTCGCCTACGCATCCCGATAGCTGAAGATTCACGAAAGGAATTATCCCACGCATGATTTAGAGCTCGCGGCAGTAGTTTTCGCACTCAAGATTTGGAGACACTATCTGTATGGGAACAAATGCGAAATCTACACCGATCATCAGAGTTTTAAGTATATTTTTACTCAGAAAGAACTCAACATGAGACAACGTAGATGGCTGGAACTTGTAAAGGACTATGATTGTGAGATCCTTTACCACCCTGGAAAGGCGAACAAGGTAGCAGATGTCTTAAGCAGGAAATCCGTAGGCATGCTGATGTCTATTGGAACGTTTCCTAAGCCACTACAAAAGGAAATTTCTGAGTTCAATTTGGAATTAATAACGGGGAAATTGTCTGTTATGTCCCTGCAGTCCAATCTTCTAGAGACCACTAAGTCGCATCAAGGAAAAGATTCCTCTTTGCTGAAAGCGCAACTCTTTGATGGGAAGAGCAAGGAATTTAAGGTCTCTATAGATGGTGTTATTTATTTCAAAGGAAGGATTTGTGTTCCTAACTTTGAATTTCTTAAGGACCAGATCTTATCTGAGGCACATAAGACGCCATATTCGGTACATCCAGGAGCTTCCAAGATGTACAAAGACCTCCGAGAGAATTATTAGTGGCCAAATATGAAGAATGAGGTAGCAGAATATGTGCCGAAATGCCTGACTTGCCAGAAAGTTAAGGCTGAACATCGACATCCTGGCGGAGAACTACAGAAAATAGAGCTTCCCGAATGGAAATGGGAGCAAATTACTATGGATTTCGTAGTAGGACTACCCAGGATTACAAATGGGAGTGACACGATTTGGGTTATTGTGGATAGATTAACCAAATCGGCTTACTTTATTGCGATTAAGGCCACCTTTTCTGTGGAGAAATTGGTTGAAATTTACGTATCCCAGATCGTCAGATTTCATGGAGTACCAAAATCGATCATCTCGGACCGTGATGGATGTTTCACCTCTCGATTTTGGACTAGTGTTCACAACGTCATGGGGTCGAAATTGAAGTTTAGTACGGTATTTCACCCCCAAACTGACGGTTAATCGGAACGAACCATCCAGACACTGGAAGATATGCTAAGGTCATGTGTGCTGGATTTCAAGGGAAACTGGGATCAGAAGCTGCCATTGATCGAATTCTCATATAACAACAGTTATCATGCTTCGATTGGTATGGCTCCATTTGAAGCATTATATGGAAGAAAATGTCGATCTCCTATCCACTGGTAGGAAGTTAGGCAGAAGCAGCTGCAAACCACAGATTTCATCAAAAAGACCTCTGAGGACATTCAGAAGATCAAGTAGAGGCTCGACATAGCTTTTAGCAGACAGAAAAGTTATGCCGATAAACGTAGGAGGCCTTTGGAATTCCAAGTGGGAAATGCTGTGTTCATCAAGATTGCTCCTATGAAAGGAGTAATGCGGTTTGGTTAAAAGGGGAAGCTTAGCTCGAGATACACGGGACCATTTGAAATCCTTGAGAAGATTGGGAAAGTAGCCTACAAGCTTGCCCTACCACCTGAATTAGCTTCGATGCATAATATTTTCCATGTTTCGATGCTAAAGAAGTATGTGTCAGACCCTTCCCATGTGCTTAGTCAAGAACCAGTAGAGGTTCACACAGACTTAACCTATGAAGAAAAGCCCGTTCAAGTACTGGATCGGGAAGAGAAGGTCCTAAGAAACAAAACCATTCCTATGGTTAAAGTATTATGGCGAAACCACAAGGTTGAAGAAGCAACCTGGGAATTGGAAGATGAGATGAGAAAGAACTACCCTGGTTTATTCTAATTTTCGAGGATGAAAATTTTTAAGGGGGGCAGATTGTAATAACTAGAATTTTTCAACGTTATGATTTCTTGTATAGAAATTTGAATCGTACCATGAAGGTATTTATGAAAGAACCCGATTAAGGGTTTTTATTGAGTTTTGTGAGTTCTTATGATTCCATGAGACTCAAAAAATGATTGCTTAGCCAAGCACGTAACCTTTTTAAGTAAAAAGGTAGAAAAATTTTATGATTTTATGTTGGTCAAAGCTTAACCAAGAAAGTCAAAGTTGACCAAGAAAGTCAAAGTTGACCAGAAAAGTCAAAGATTGACTAGAAATGTCAAATGTATGACGGTATTGAAATATATTAAGCAGTATAGGGAAAATACTGCAAAAACCGTTTTACGGACAAGATAGCATGAATAAGTTTTAAAACCACTATAGAAAAATCAAGCATATTAAATAGGATATCTAGGGCCAAAGGGCTTTAAGCTAAAAAGAAAATTTTTGTACAGTCCATTTTTACTCAGATAAATTTTGGACTGCAGATCAGAATACAGTACTGTGTATAAGTAAACACAGTATTAGAAATATCTGAGATTGCATAAAAGTGGACTGCCTATTAAGAAAAAAAGCAATCAAGCCTTAGCAAGGCTTACATCACCTTATCCAAGAATAATGACATCATTTCCATAATTAAAGAAAATTATGGAAAGTATTAAGGAAGGCTCTAGACCAAGCTTGGCCGGCCACCTATGCACCTCCTAGTGCAAATTTTTGCTTCTTCAAGGACTAAATAGCAATTTTGGAAAGTTTTCCCACACCTATAAATAGGTGAGCCATTGGTTCAAAAAAATTGTAAAACTTAGCTAAACTATGCCCAAATTCCTTCACCCTTTTCTTCTCAAAATCCGAAATTAAAGAGGAAGCAATAAGAAAGAAAAAGTTTGAAATTCAAGAGAGAGATCCTAGGGGAGTGCTCGGATTTCATCTAGGAAACAAGGAAAAAAGTTGAAAAAAATTTTGGAACCCATTTTGGCCAAAGTGGCCGGTTATGGGAAAGGAAGAAAAGGAAGAAAAAAGTGAAGAGGGATAGGTGTGGAGAGTGTCCGGAAGTTGTTGGAGCAACCACCAAGTGACAGAAATTTTTTGGTAGCTTTGGGGAAGAAGGCCGGTTGCTAGTGGAACCAATAGGGAGAAATTTTTGGACCCAAACCCTAACAACTCTTAGGGTTAATCAAGGTAACTCTCCCATAGCCTTAAACTCTTCAATTAAGTTTTAAATTTAAATTTATATGTATTTCAAGTTGAATTTGTAAGAGCATAAGCTCAATTTAATTTCCAAGCCCTAGATTAGATTTTAGGTTTTTTTTTGTGCTTGATTAGATTAAGGGTGGTTTTGAGTTATGAGTTTTGATTTGTTATATGCTTATGTTTGTTTGATCATTAGGGTTGCATGCTAGATATTTGATGAGTTGTATGTCTCCCAAATCTGTTCAAACAGGATTTAAAATGGTATGCTAGATTGCTAGAATGAGATATGGATGGAATGGTTTGAATCTAGAACCATGCAAGCACTAGGTGGTGCATTTTCATTTTTGGCTTGCATGGACATGATCGGGTTACATGCATGTTAAATTGGGACGTTAGAAAAGCGCTGCATATTGATCTTAGGTTCCCGCGGTGGCTGGTTGAGTTAGATTACGCGATTATGACGTAAAACCAACTTAAAATAAGAAAACTGCCAATTCGGGTACAAGCTGGCCAGTTTTCTGGAAAGCCAGTTTTGAGGCCCTTAGAGGCTGATTTTGGAAAAACTTAAAACATAAAAGTTGTAGAAAAGGATTTTTCCTGTAGGGCATCATGGACAGTTTTCAAAAATAAGACTCCAAAGGCCTTCGTTTTTATGAAAATCGGAGCCTGACTGTGCCTAGACTCCATGCACGGCCTGGTGAGTTCAACATGGTAAATAAGTGGGTTAGAGACCGATCTGGGTCTCGAGTAAAACATAAAAGTTTTAGGGTTTTTCAAGATCTAAAACTTTCATGAAGAAAACTTTTTCAGATTCAACTTCTATTTTTAAATAAAACTGGATTTCAAAAACTGTGCAGTAAACAGGAAATTCCTGCACAGGATTTTCTAAAACAGTGCAGGAAAAGGACATTCCTGCACATACACTGACCAATTAACAGTAAGAAACTGTTCCAAAGGCAGTTTCTATTTTTAATGGTTTTTACAAAGACCCACTCATAAGATTGCAAGGATTTTTGAAGAAAACCCTAAGTTTTTCCAAAGCAAAGAAAAAGAAGTTTTTAAACCAAGTTTTGGTGAACAATAACCGGGAAGGATACCGAGTTATTGGATTGGGCCCAAAGCCCAAGGGTTATCCAATGTAACCCAACAAGATATTAAGTATGATGAGTTGAGCCTAAAAACCAGGGTTACTTAGAGTAACCTAATGTGATGTATTTAAAAAAAAAAAAGGCTTAGGCCCAAGGTCAGGATTGGTAACCTAACACTGTTTATGTAAGGCTTAATGGCCAAGGTTACTTTAAGTAACCTATCAAGTTACGCTCTAAGTATGATAAACCATAAACCCTAGGGTTATCAGTGATACTGAGAAAGTATCCAGCATTGTTTTAGGGGGGAGACATATAATTATGATTAAGTATGAATGTTGATTCGGTTACCAACATTTTATAAGTACAGAATCCTTACCCTATGTCCTTTGGAATAGCAAGAGATAACCTGCTGTGGTATCCTAAATTGGATCAGCACATCTTTGGACATAGTGTACGAGGCAAGTACAACTCCGCCTACAGCATAGGCTTTTTGTTGTGATACTTACCAAAGTATGTTTGATGTATATGATGTGATGAATGTTAGAATTGTTTGATGCTAGGGTATGGTATGATGATGTTATGTTATGGTATGGCTATGTCGAGTTCATGGTTATGATGTAAGGTATAATGTTGAGATATAATTATGACTTATACATGTGTGACATCACGAGGCATGTTCACCAATTCTTAAGTAAGAGCAAGATTAAGTATGAGATCATGAAAAGTAAGCATGATAGCAAGCGAGCTTGCCTGTGTCGTACCGACCCGCGTCAGGTCGGGTTGGACTATGGTTTGAGTTGGAAATGGACTGGCCGCCCTAACCACTCCATAGTTGCGTGCCCTGTACGAACACTTATGTTAAGGGGCCCACAAGAAAGTTAAGTTAAGATAAGTTATGAAAGCATGTTATGAAAGAATAAGTAAGCATAATGAAGCATAAATGGATCATGCATGATTATGCTAGAATAAGTTATGTTATGATGAATTAAGTTATGTTCTGTATTATTTGTTGTCGCGGACGTTTATGTTGTACTTGCTGAGCGAAAGCTCACGTCTTACATCTATGTTGTAGGTAAGCAACCTACGGGCAGCTGTTGATACAAGATGGCGAGCGTGGCAGAGCGAGCTGTGAAATATGGGATCTATAGCCGCTACGCTTTTTGTTCTTTTTATGTACATTATTTCGTATTCAAACGTCGTTTATATATATTGCTTTTCGTTCGTACGCACCGTATAAAAAAAATATTTTCACTGTTTACGCTAAGTAAGTAAGTATGTATGTATGTATGGTAACGGCCTGTGCTAGGCGGGTCGTTACAATTATATATAATAAATATGGGCTACCCACTCTAATTTTTCGGGAAAAAAATCGTGTTGTGTATGGTATAATAGGAAAAGAATTCTAAAAGATTCTAAAAGGATTCCAAAAGGTATTGCACAAAATTTATTTGAGGATAAGAATTAAAAAGAAGTTGAGCTATCTACTATATTATGTAATAAATATAAACCATTCACCCTAATTTTCCGAGAAAAAAATATTGTTGAGAATGGTATAATGAGAGAAGAATTCAAAAAGATTCTAAAAGGATTCCAAAAAGGTGTTGCACAAAATTGTTTGAGAATGAGATATCCATCTTTTTTCAAATTGAGAAGAATTAATGACAGAAAAAATTAGGAAAAACACTCCTTGTTATTTTCTCACCCATTCTATAAATGGGCATATGAAACAAAATAGTTTCAGATTTCGGTCTGCTAGGAGCCCAGGACGCTGGCACAATCTGATGGGGAGGGTGAGCATTGACTTTGTTTTTTTGTTTTTTGTTTTTTTTGTTTTCAATTTAGGGTCAAAAAAATGAATTGGACATGCGATTAGAGGGAAAATCCCTCGTCTCTTCAAGTAAAATTTTAGGTTTTTTTCTTAGATTTAATTTACATATAAGAAATCTGATGATTTTTTGCGAATTAGAAGAGGAACTCATGGAAGAAGCAACAAATCTTGTTAAACATCTCTCCCTTTCGTTCAAGTTCTTTGGAGGACAACTTTTGGGCCCCAAAAATAACGGAGGTTTAATGGATGCAGAAGGAAGGGAGTGTTTTTGTGACTTTTTTTTTGTTTAGATATGCTGTTTCATTTTTCTATTTCAACAACCGCGCCTCTTTTAATATTATTTTGACAACTTATTAATTTGTTTATCAATTTTTAATATTTAAGATTTTTTATATGACTAAATTTATAACTTCAAATGATGTAGCATAACATTATTAGGGAATAACTAATAAAATAGGAAATTTAAAAGAGCAGATCTCGACTCTCTGATTGCGTGCACTGGAAGGCAATGGAAGACGGGAAACTAAGGCAGTGAAAGCAATGAATGAAATAGTTGAAGAATGCAACCGCAAGTTTGAGTGCTAAAAGATTGTAGATTGCTTTTTTTTGGGTCATAGTTATGCCATTACCCTATTTTTCGTTATTAGTACAATGCAAACGGATTTGCAGTGAAAATTTCAACAATTCTGGGTTTTGATTTAGTGCTTTTTTTTTTTTTTTTTTTTTTGGTGGATGTAATTTTTGTGAAAATATGATGAAGTTACCTTCTTGTAAATTTTGTAAGTAATTGACCTGTATTTGTTTTTGGTAGATATGAATTATTTTTTTTCTTGACATTTGATTTGGTCAAAGGGTTTTTAATGAGACATATTTGAAATTATATTCAAGAGAAGAGTTTCGGTTTAATTCTTTGAGATTGATCTCCAACTACAAGGAGTTTTATTTTATTTTATTTTTATTATCCTTTATAGGTTTGTTTTTATTTTCCTCTTGTTTTATTTTCTTCTATACGTTCTCCTATTTTTCTTTTTTCATTAATAAAAAATAAAATAGGTACGGGATGGCTGTGCTAAAGAGATGCCAACATAATCGAGATATTTGGGTGCACCCGTTGATATCTATTACCATCATTTAGAAATTTTTTTTTTGTGGAAATTCAAAACATAAAATTCTTTTCTTTTTCATTTTGGATTATTTTGTCATTTTGAAAAATATGTGCGTAAACTGAAATCAATGTAAACTGATATTTTATAAAAATAAAGGATCCACTTTTATAATTGGAAAAGTCTGTGGTAGAACCTCTCCCAGAGTAACTACCAGTAGAGCTCCTTTTCGAATCGTTAAAATGTAATTGAACGGTTGAAATGTTATTGGTTTATCATAACTATCATATACCTTACCTCATCTTATCCTTTTCTACCCCAGGTCTTTTCTGTCGTTGGCAACCTCCCTGCCACCATCGGTAATCTGTCGCCCCCAACGCCGGCGATCCCCAACACTGGCCCCCCACCCACCCAGGCCATTCTTCCGGCCCCCCACACCTTAGGCCCCTCCTCTGACCCCCCCGGCTTGCCCACCCCAAGGCCCCCTTGGGCCCCTCTCCCCCCCCCCCCACCACACACCCCCAACGTGATAGGCTTCCCCCTGGGGAGAGGAAAGAGAGAGAGAAGGGGTAGGGGTGTCGGGCCTCCCATTGGCGACAAAAAAGAGAGAGAGGAGAAAAGAAAGAGTAGAAGAGAGAGATGAGGGGTAGGGGGGCTTCGGGGGCGGGGTGGGTGGGGCACCGACGAGAGAAGAGAGAGAGAGGAGAAAAGAGAGAGGGGGTGCGGGGGTCGGTCACGTTGGGGTGTCCTAGAGTTGGGGTTGGGGGTGGGATTGGGGGGTCGGAGGAGGGGCTTGGGGTTTGGGGGGCCGGGGGAGGGGCTTGGGTGGATGGGGGGCCATGGGTGGGGTCACCGGTGTCGGGGGATTGACGACGTCGGGAGGGAGTTCGCCAATGGTGGAGAAGACTTGGGGTGGGAAAGGGTAATATGAGTTAAGGTATATGATAATATGATACACCAACAACATCTTAACCATTTAATTATATCTTAACGGTTTAAAAATGAACTTTATTGGTAGTTATTCTGAGAGAGACTCTACTAGAAACTTTCCCTTTACAATTATAAGATTCTAAAGGAAAGTCTCACTTAAGTGCAGCTGTCACTATTATAAGTTTTATGGGCAACATCATCAAAAGTCACAAACTTATCATCCAACGGCCTTCATTCTTGACCCCATCAATGAGAAAAAGTTAGTGTACTCCATTGTAAAACTTCTCTAATTATATATGACATATTGTTTTCTGAAAACCTTAATTTATTTTTAAACTTTATCTCATATATATTAGTCTTATGATACAAAATAGTTTTGGCCCATGATTTGCCGTAAGTTTTTTAAGGATCCGTTTTACTAATAAAATGTCATACAAAATAGTCTTATGAACCGTTTTACTAATAAATAAAACTTATACTCATCTACTTGTTGATAATTTCAAAGTCTGCAAACATTTGGAAAACAAATAAAAGTTTAAACACAAAAACTAAAAGAAAAAAGTAGAAATTAGCAGAAAAAAATAAAGGTTGGTTGTAAAACGGTTGGCGGACAGAGAGACAGAGATCTGCATCCTCCCAGGATAACTAGAAGTGAACAAATTCTGGGGCAATATATAGTTGAAGGATCCCAGGTGTACAAGCTTAAAAGTTTAAGAACTAAACGAGTAATTTACCTATCCTTTTTAACCAAATTCGTGACAAAGACAATCTCTCTGCTATGAATGACTATGATAATCTTATGTGTAGTTCTAACAAATTATTTGTACTGAAATTAAGTTGAGGGGAATTCAACTTACAAGATTGAGCTCGAATAACAGCTGCATGCATGGCAGTCATGCCGTTCCTTCCTAAGACAGAGCAATTGGGGAAAGTCTCCAAAATGGTGAGAGCAATTTGGTGATACCCTCCGTCCACAGCCATGAAGAGAGGGGACTCTCCTGTGTTGTTCTCGAAACAAGACAAATTCGGGTCTTCCTCTATCAGTAACTTGGCAACACCGTAGTGACCGTTCTCCACAGCTTCGTGCAGTGCTGTGTTTTTCTTCTCATTCTCTATTCTGAGCAGATTTCTGTAGCCTCCTTCGACATCTATCCCTCTCGCATGTTCTATTAGACGGGTTGCAAAATCCAATTTCCCTAACCTCGCGGCAATATGTAATGGTGTGTCGCCTCTCGCATTTTGTTCGTATGCCTTTGATGGGTAGTAAAGTAGGAAGGGATCTAGCTTCTCTGTGGGGCTTTTGTGGTACTTTGCTGCAACATGAAAAATGTTGTTGCCTTGGCCCTTAGTTATCTCGTCAGGACTTAATTGATCGCCTGGGAAATGTTCCTTCCAACCATGTTCAAATACGGTCCTCGTTGGAGTGTGGACTAAGTCTTCCATTTCAGCGTTTAGCCTAACGACAATAAAATGATACAGAAAAATAAAATCAAACAAACAAACCGGATTTCAAGCAAAGTCAATAAGACTTTTCTTTGGTAATGACACAGCAATATGTCAACAAGCATTAATAGGCAGGGTCTTTCTTACCACAGGGGAAACGATCATGGAAAATTGATGATTTGAAACAAAAGTTAACGCAATTATGGAAAATCAACGGGGATTAGAGGATCATCTCGTTGGGTAGAGGATTTTTCCAATCACAATTCGTATAGGTGAAGGAAATAAAAAACAATGTATGGGCAATGGGATCTTGCTTAATTAAGCCGGGAATTTTACGGTTGCAACCATGGGACCCCAAATTTCAATCCTTTTAAGCAAAAGACCACTAAAACTCAGGTGTGGGTTTGGTTTTATGATTTGGCATGGGTTTATTGGGATACTCAAATTCTTTTTGAGATTGCTTTTGTGATAGGCACGCCGTTAACAAGAACACTGAAGAAGGAAACTCTGTGCATTATGTCTGGGTTCTCATTGACGCTGATCTTGCAAAAGATTTGGAATACATCGTCCTAGTGGAAAGAGCTGGTAGTTCGATTTTTACTGGATATTAGAACCTTGCAGAACCGTAGAGCTGGTAGTTCTACGCTAATGGATTAGGATAGTTTCTCAATCTGGAACATGGAATAATAATAAAAGACTTATGAAGTCAAGAAGCAAGCTTAACAACAAAGCCACGGAAATATTAAACTACAATTATTAACTTAATTAATCCCACCGCCCATCCAATTAGGTCTAAGCATGACTTTGACGTACGACATTAAGTCAGCCAAGTTTCTAACCTTTAATATTGCAATTTCCACAACACTTTCCACGTAAAATATCCACCGTCCAATAATCCCTCTCAGCTACTACATGGACGGTGATGATCATTTGAACCTGAATCCTCATCACGCCCTTATGGGTCAGAAGGGTGCGTGGTAGTGGGTGGGAAAGGGTTGGGTGGTTATGATGGTGGGGTTGTCTGAATTTTTTGTTAAGAAAATTAAAAGTTTTGTTGTTTTATGATTTTTCTTTTCATAGTATTTTGAGTATTATTACGTCAAAATAAAGTGTTAATGAAGAAAAAAAAATTATTGATATAGTTATTAAATGTGATGTAATAATACAAAATGCATGACTTCAAATGTAGGGTATATTTTTTTAAATAAAATCAAATATAGGGCATAAAAAGATAAATAAATCCAAAATTTTTCCTTTTAAGGATATTTTGAGTATTTTTAGGTCAAAATTATGTGTTGACCAAAAA
>CM046368.1:12222017-12265797 GCA_025413025.1 Ficus hispida | reverse complement strand
AGTAGTGGGTAATCAGGCGAAGGGTTCGTCTTCGATTCGCGAGACCCAACCGGCGCCTCATTACACTGTCGGGGTTTGGGCAAAGGGCTTAGGAACGATTTAAAGCTTACCTGAGACAGAGGAACAATAGCCAGTCAACAGACCTCCCCGTAAGTAGCAGCAGATGCTCAGAAGGCAGTGTGGCCGCTCAGAGGCCACAGCGAAACTGACAACAGCACATGGGCGCCGGTGGAGAAGAAATCGAGAGGGAGGAGCAGGAGATGAGGCACGCGTGAATAGCAGAGTTGCAGGGAACACGGGTGCACAGTAAACCCATCTGAGTTTACTGTGCAACGGTTCAGAGGGAGAGTCAAACTGAACTGACTCTCCAAACAAGTTCAGTTCAAACTGAACTTCAATATACCAACTCGGCTTGTTGCACCAAACATACTGTATAACTTTCTCAATTTCAAATCAGAATGAGATGATTTGTATATCAAAATAATCAGAATGACAAGACGAACAAGACAAGATTCATTTTGCACATTTTTTCTCGAATGTATTTCAAGTTTTTACACAACTTTCTATATCACATAACTTTTTTAAATGCCCTCTTCCCTTCCCCCAAAACACACATTTACAACCCAACATTTAAACACCATCTTTAGATGACCCCCTAAGCGGACCCTAAATTAAGTTAATTTACGATTATTCTGGGGTAATCATAATGTTTTCCTTTTAGCATGTTTATCTTAATCTAAGTTTTATAATTTGCTTTTAGCATATTTAGCTGCTAGCAAGCGTTGGAAATATAGATACTACATCCTCATTCTCAAAATAAATAAATAATAAAATTTAAATAAAAAAAAAAACTGAAGAAGAAGAAGTGTATCGCTATATATATACATATATAAAAATTAATGTCGTCGTCGTCTTTCCACGTACCAAGCTATAAATCTGAATACCTAGATTCTAGTCTCATTAGAAGGATTTTCAGATTTGTGTTTTTTGCTTGTTATTTATGTTTAATCTTATTAATGAGTATTTAGTGATTCTGTCTTGTTTATTTTAAATAACGAATAACCATTGTTAAGTCTTAATTTTAACAAATAAATAGAAAGCACAACTATAACGTGACAGTTCGAAAGCAAAAGAACGATCTAAATTCGAAATTAAACCCCATGGAAACTAACTCAGTGAGTAGAAAGGGGAGGGATTTGAGTAGAAACTCTTATTCAAAATTTAAAAATGTTTTTGTTTTTATTTTTAATTTATTTTTTGATTAATTAATGAAAGTCATAAGCTAAAAAAAAATCCAAAAACAATCAAGGTTATGATTATATATATAGTCTTTAATCGAGGTAATGCTCTTTTTGTCCCCTTCTCTTCTTGTCACATGACAGTCACATTTTTTTTGTCTTATAAATAAATCTTTGTTGTAACGTGTAGGCGACAAGTAACAATAATTGTTTAGACAACGAAAATGAAGAGTAATATAGGACAAATTATACTCGTTTTATAAAGTAGATCCGTCATTGTTAATGACCGGTGACTTGTGTTCATTTTTGTTTTTCTACAATTCATTTGAAAGAAAGGCGGTAAAAATCAATTACCAACCTAAGTCTTCAAAACTCTTACTGTTAAATATATATATATATATATATATATAAACATATGTGCTGTGTCCCCACAGCCAAATACTTACGGTCTTTTTAATTTCACAGACAAAAAAACTTTCCTTTGGTGTTTATTTTCACAAAAAATTATGGTCACAATGATCATCTCTTGTGTGCTCTTTCTCGCAATCACTTCTTCTCCACCGCTTTCTGCTTCAAAAACCGATCATCTTACTCGGATTGCAGGATCATTTCTCTCTGCTCAAAAGCCAGACCTCGACGTTTTGACCTCGCCGAACGACGTTTTCTCGGCGGGTTTTCATCCCGTCGGGAAAAATGCATATTGCTTTGCAATATGGTTCAACGAGCCATCTTACAACAGTAGTCGCACTACAGTTTGGATGGCGAATCATGACAAGCCAGTCAACGGAAGAAGCTCGAAACTAACCCTCCTCAAGACTGGTAATCTTGTATTAAGCGACGCTAGTCAGATCAGTACTACTGTTTGGGAAACTACCACCTTCTCCCACTCGCTTTCGCAGTTGCACCTTGAGGACACCGGCAACATGGTTCTACGTAATTCTGACGGCGACGTTTTATGGCTGAGCTTCGATTCACCTACAGACACCCTTCTCCCAGAGCAACCACTCACTAGGTTCGGAAAGCTTGTCTCGTCGAGAAGCCAGACGAATTTTTCCTCTAGCTTCTATCAGTTTGTCTTCGGTAGTGATAATACTCTCCGTCTTATTTACGACAATTTTCAGTTTTCAAGTGTTTACTGGCCGATGCCTGTGGATCGAAGGATTCAACTGGACCCGTCCAGTAAGGTCCCGAACGCCATGCTTGATTCCTCGGGCAGTTTCAGTTCGTCTGACGGGTTTTCGATTTTGTCCAATGATTATGGCGTGAAGATTCAGAGAATGTTGAGGATTGATTCGGATGGTAATCTTAGATTGTACAGCCGAAAGAACCAAGGAGAGAAATGGGCTGTAACATAGCAAATCTTTAATGAGCCTTGCAGGATTCATGGCCTCTGCGGAGCTAATAGCTTTTGTAGCTATAGTCCTGATTCCGGTAGAAAATGTTCTTGCCTTCCTGGACATAAGATGAGAAATCTTACTAATTGGTCTTACGGATGTGAACCGGAATTTACTCTCTCCTGCAGCAAAATGGAGTCTAGCTTCCTCAAGATATCCAACACCGAGTTCTACGGGTATGATTACGGCTTCTACCAGAACTACACCTTACAAGCTTGCATTGATTTATGCTTGGAGTCGTGTGACTGTGTGGGATTCCTATACGGGTATGTTTCACCCTTTTTTTACTGCTACCTCAAGAAAAATGGGTATCTTCGTAATGGATTCCAAGCACCGAACTTATTCGCAATCATCTACTTGAGGGTTCCTAAGACTCATCACCTCCTTTCTTTCAAGAAATCTAACAAAAAATTCGAGTTAGATTGCTCAAATAACACGATCACCACTCAAATTCGAGTTAGCCATGCCAATGTTTTTGTTAAATTCATGCTTTGGTTAGCTTGTGGTGTGGGTGTAGTTGAGGTCATTTGTATTATTTGTGTCCGGTTTTTACTAGTAAGAGCCCGTAAAAGCTCTAGTGAAGATACGGGAACTGAAGCCCTTGCAGCGACTGGATTCAAGAGATTTAGCTTCGCCGAGCTAAAAAAGGCTACTCGCGGTTTCGCGGAGGAGATTGGAAGAGGCGCGGGGGGAGTTGTTTATAAAGGCATCCTCTCCGATTTCGGGATCGCAGCGATCAAACGACTTGGTGAAACCTACCAAGGAGAAGCCGAATTTCTAGCAGAGGTTAACATCATTGGGAGGGTAAACCACATGAACTTGATAAGAATGTGGGGGTACTGCTCCGAGGGAAAGCACAGGCTTTTGGTATACGAGTACTTGGAACACGGTTCCCTCAGGGAAAACTTATCGACAAAAGTCCTCGATTGGAAAAGGCGATACGAAATTGCGCTAGGAACCGCTAGAGGCCTCGCGTATTTGCACGAAGAGTGCTTGGAGTGGGTTCTGCACTGCGATGTCAAGCCTGAGAACATACTAGTAGGCTCCGATTACCAACCGAAGGTAGCGGATTTTGGGTTGTCGAAGCTACTGAATAGAGGAGGGCGTTGCAAGGCGAGCTTCTCGAAGATTCGAGGAACGAGAGGTTACATGGCTCCGGAGTGGGTTACAAACCAGTCGATCACATCGAAAGTCGATGTTTACAGCTATGGGATTGTTGTGTTGGAGATGTTGAGTGGGAGGAGCCCAATTGTGAATGAAGAAGATGATGGGATTGTGGAGACTCAAAGTAGAGCTCTAGTTGCTTGGGTGAGGGAGAAGGTTAATGAAATTAGCGATGGAAATAATATGGAATATTCTTGTGTGGGAAAGATCATGGAAAGTTGGATAGAAGGTGAATATGATAAGGAGAAGATGCGAGTTTTGTTGGGAGTTTCTCTGAAATGCGTGGAGGAAGACAGAGACCAAAGACCCACCATGAGCCAAGTTGTGGAGATGCTTCAAGGTCATTAGTCATTGGCTTTACACAACCATCTAGTTTTCATGTTTTGTATTAAACTTTATATTTTTATTTGTGCAATAATTGGGTTAAAGGGGGTTACTATATATATATATATATATATATATATATGTATATATCTCCTTTTAACTTCTTGTAGTAAATTTCCAGTGTGTGCTCATAAAATATTTCCAGTACTAAATATTTCCAGTGTGGTTATATTTTTAAGGTTTTTTTTTTTTTTTTTTTTTTTTTAATTTGAGGATCGTGAAGGAGTTGAGTGCTCCACGTTTTGTGAAGGAGTTGAGTATTGAATTACTAATATAGACTATAACTGAAAGCACATGGATAAAACTTTTGGGCCATTTGGATGGAATGTCTAAACTTGACATTTTTAGATTAATTTTTATCTTTTTCTGAAAAATGGATAAAAATTATAATTATTTTTTTTAAAAGTTAATTAATTCCAATATCAAAATTCTTTTAATAACCTCGGTTCCAAACGCACCCAATTTTGAACATTTTGTCCAATGATTGGAATAAAGGGGTTTAAATCTCCCTAAACTTCGAGTACATTTCCAGTGTGTAACCATAAATATTTCCCCTTTTTTAATGCCTTGAATTTGTTGGCTCCAATTTCTTGTTTTGTTCCGGAACTTTGGTTAACATTTTAACCTGCAAAAAATAACAATATGTACAACACTCATATCATATCTGACAACAACGACAAATTGAAGTAACGACAATGCACACAAAAACGACAACGAAAGTTAAGGACGCCTACATTTGTCATTGAACAAATGAAATTTAAGTACGTTAACAAGTTTTTACGTATAAAGCTACGACACCAATTAGGAAGACGACAACATACATGATTGATGACGATCGCGACATGTTTCTCAAACAAAAATAACTCATAAATAATGACTTGGAAACAAATATGTTGTTAAATGGAATGGCCAGCACGTCACATGAGTAAATAGCACAAAATGAAGAATTAATGGACTTAAATTAAATGAGCTGGGTCGGGCTGAACTGACTCGTTTGATTTCTTTAATAGATGATTATTCTGTTCAAAATTGGATGTGACACATGAATTTGAGGATAAAATATTGGATCTCCTTTTAGAGGAAAGAAGCTGAATGCTTCCTTGATATTTAAAATACATATATTTGTGCACCTATATATATAAATATGTCTATTCATGTATATGTTACAATTTCCAAGACCCAATATGAAGCTTCGAGCGGCAACACTGTCAACTCTATCTGCATTTACTTTTATCAAAAAATAATTATTAACTACAACAATTGGTTTGCATATAACAACCTGTTACATTTTATATTTAAAAAAAAAAAAAAGAGAGAGAGAGAAAAAAAAAAAAAAAAAAAAAAAAAAAGAAACAAACAACAAACGAGAACAACTTATTATTTAATTTTTCTGGCCTTTTCTCAGTAGAGACAACTTTGAAATATCGCTTCCCTAGATTGGTACTCGATTTGATGTCAGTATTGCGTGTTTTTCGTTGTAATAAACCTGTGCATTTACTCGGAGATTTTGTGCATTTTAGTCTTGACTAGACCTAGATCATCCCGAGGGAACAATTGCAGATTCATCCACTATGTGGCATCGGAATCATCAGGTAATAAATTAATTATGAAATACGAAAGTATACTTCTTTACTTGGTCTGCTCAAGAATTTTCAGCTTTCAGAAAATCAAAATAGTTTCGCATATTCTCATAGTACTATATTCAACCTTTATATATTTTGATGAAATCGAATCAGCTTCAAAATATTTTTAAGTTTTTATTCATTCCCGTCAAGAAGAAATAACTTGAGTATAAGTTTAATTTATCGAGTCTTTTTTCGCTATTTTGTGTTGTAAAAATCCGTTATAGGATATAATTTCTCACATATGGCTTATACAGCAATACGTGGTTTCAATCCAGACATGCAGTAGTATATCACCTTCCTATGTCTTATGATTCGTACCACGGCATGGATAATTTTTTCTTATTATATGTTTTATTTCTTCCAATAACCTCATTAGCCTCTGAGGAAAAAAAAAAAAAAAAAGAAAACAACTCTTATTCTCTATATTCCTAATTATTTTAAGCTCTTTAAGGCCAACCAAGACCAAAATTAAAGATGAAAGCAGCCTTTTTTTTCTTTGTTTTTCTTCAATAATGAATTTTGGCCTTAGGCTTGTTCAACCTAAAATTTAACATTCCTCGTGCGTGCCTAAACACATATATTTGATCTATTCTCTCTGTGTGTCTCATTTCGTGAGCTTCATAACGTAAAATACAAATATGTGTATATATATATATTTATCAAACGTCGTTGGAAGTACTTTATTAGGATCATGTTGATCTGCAACGAGGTCGTTTACACCATCACAGTGTTGTCCGCACAGTCCAGTTGTCGGTGACAGCAGCACACAGACGTATAAGGTTGCATATCGATGTAGAAGACGCTCAAGTCAAAAAAAAAAAAAACAAGGATCGTAATATATATCTTTTATTTGATATAATTGTGATCTAGAATCTTGATCCTGTTATCTTATTATATGTTTCTTAATTACTGGTCTAATTTAGATATATGTAGCGATCCAGGTAACATTTTAATCATTCTATCACGTACTATATGCGCAGGTTCTCAAAGAAGAAGTCATCATGATCTGAAAAGAGTAAGTTATTCTAATTATTATATTTCTTTTTCTTTTTTTTTAAGCTATACTAATTATTAGTACATTTCTAAAATATATTTGCTTGACTAGCTATAAATTATAAATGGGTTCGTCAATTGATAGCTACAATTTTTTTTTTAATTCACCCTGGATTTCAACTACCTAACACATTAATTTTGAAATAATAAATTACTTGTTTCACCCCTTAATTTTCTTAAAAATCCCTTATAAATACTTTATTTGTTTTTTTTTTTTTCCTTAAACAGTTTTTTTTCTCTTTTGAAGGAGAAAAAAATGTTTTTTTAGTTAAAATTTAGTCAAAAAATCACAAATGGTTTATATTTTTAATCAGAGGTAAATTTTAATCTTCTACATACATTAACTATTTACGATATTAATTAGGTTTTCCTACACTTAATTAACTTTTTCCTACTGCCTTTTTTTTTAATTAAAATGGAGATGGCCGATATATATGTAGGGGAAAAAAAATACATATCTTTCATCAGAATAATACGAAATCATATAATTTTTAGACCATTACAAAGGATTATATGGGATTTTTTAAATCATATGTTTGTACTCTAAGTGGGTTTAGATCATTTAACAAATTTTTTCTCGCTTTAATAAAATATTGTGCTACTTGGTTTTTTCCACTTTTTCAAAGGGAGAGAAAGAGCAAAAGAGCATATTTGAAAAGAGTAAAATTTATCATAAAAAAAAAAAAATAAAGACAGCAATAGTAAATTATAGCAGAAAATTTTAAACATAATAATAAATAATGTATAAGCAACTTTATGATCACATAATATTAAAAAAATTTAAAAAAAAAAAGTTCATCATCTTCTCACTCTAACATGAAATCATGTACATAAATTTTTTTATAAAAATTACCCGTAAATCTGAATTTCTTTTTTAAAAAATCTAAAGAAATCTAGGGATTTATTATATAATTTATGATCTTTTAAAAAATATACTACAAATTTTAAAAGTGCCTAATTATGCTGTTTGCTACAATCTTTTTATTTTTAAATAAGTAAAAGTGATTGAAAAAGTATATTATATTTAAACAAATGTGGGAGCTCATGAATTAAATTACTTTATACATATAAACCGACAAAAAATTCATGTTGTATATCTCAAAAAGAAAAAAAAAAAACAAAAAGAAAACAAAACAAAACAAAGAAACCTTGTCAGAAAATATTAAAAAATAACAACAAAAATTTTTTTTTTTACTTTAAGGGAAAGTGTGTAGGGAATTTAAACTTAGTAGGCGAAGAAATAAGAAAAGTAAATAGCTAATCAAGGGCTTTTTGAGAAAATTAAGGAAATGGGATAAGTAATTTTTTAAGTCTAAACTTAATTTGTTAGATGGTTTAAAATATGAAAAAAAAAAAAAAAAAAAACTAAGAGGTGTCAATAAACCCACCCATTACAAATATATATAAATTATTTTAAAAAAAAACAAACAAACAAACAAAGACAAACTCACAAACACAATAATACACTTGAATGTTGAACAATATAAATGACAATATTTTTTTTTTCCTTCTTTTGCTGATGTACAAGATCGTTATACTTTTAGTAATTGTTTGTATTTATTTGTCAACCTTAGTGATTGATTAACTCTCACAAAGTAGGAAAAAAAATTATGTAGCTAATTATAAATCCGATTTCATGCTTCTTAACTTCTCAAGAAATATATTTATTAAATGAAGAAAAAAAGTCGAAAATTGATGATGCTACCAAAAAATAAAAAGATAAAAAAAAAATAAAAGGTTAACTAAAGTTGCAAGAAAAAATCCTTAAAAAAATAGACCATAAACAAACAAAAAAATCCTTAAAAAAAATTTTTTAAAAGGAAATTGAATTCGAGAACATTGAAACAGACTTTACCCGAACCGAACCATCTTGAATCTTGATAGAAGTTCAATCCTCCTATTTCATTTGAGAAGTTCATAACAAAGAGCTCGTTTGGTGCACCATCTCCATTATCTGGATTTTAAAATCCCAAATGTGCATTAAGCTTTCTCCATTTTCCATTTCAAAAACTCAAACTTTAAAAGTCTATAACTTTCTCAATTTCAAATCAGAATGAGATGATTTGTATATCAAAATAATCAGAATGACAAGACGAACAAGACAAGATTCATTTTGCACATTTTTTCTCGAATGTATTTCAAGTTTTTACACAACTTTCTATATCACATAACTTTTTTAAATGCCCTCTTCCCTTCCCCCAAAACACACATTTACAACCCAACATTTAAACACCATCTTTAGATGACCCCCTAAGCGGACCCTAAATTAAGTTAATTTACGATTATTCTGGGGTAATCATAATGTTTTCCTTTTAGCATGTTTATCTTAATCTAAGTTTTATAATTTGCTTTTAGCATATTTAGCTGCTAGCAAGCGTTGGAAATATAGATACTACATCCTCATTCTCAAAATAAATAAATAATAAAATTTAAATAAAAAAAAAAAACTGAAGAAGAAGAAGTGTATCGCTATATATATATATATATAAAAATTAATGTCGTCGTCGTCTTTCCACGTACCAAGCTATAAATCTGAATACCTAGATTCTAGTCTCATTAGAAGGATTTTCAGATTTGTGTTTTTTGCTTGTTATTTATGTTTAATCTTATTAATGAGTATTTAGTGATTCTGTCTTGTTTATTTTAAATAACGAATAACCATTGTTAAGTCTTAATTTTAACAAATAAATAGAAAGCACAACTATAACGTGACAGTTCGAAAGCAAAAGAACGATCTAAATTCGAAATTAAACCCCATGGAAACTAACTCAGTGAGTAGAAAGGGGAGGGATTTGAGTAGAAACTCTTATTCAAAATTTAAAAATGTTTTTGTTTTTATTTTTAATTTATTTTTTGATTAATTAATGAAAGTCATAAGCTAAAAAAAATCCAAAAACAATCAAGGTTATGATTATATATATAGTCTTTAATCGAGGTAATGCTCTTTTTGTCCCCTTCTCTTCTTGTCACATGACAGTCACATTTTTTTTGTCTTATAAATAAATCTTTGTTGTAACGTGTAGGCGACAAGTAACAATAATTGTTTAGACAACGAAAATGAAGAGTAATATAGGACAAAGTATACTCGTTTTATAAAGTAGATCCGTCATTGTTAATGACCGGTGACTTGTGTTCATTTTTGTTTTTCTACAATTCATTTGAAAGAAAGGCGGTAAAATCAATTACCAACCTAAGTCTTCAAAACTCTTACTGTTAAATATATATATATATATATATATATATATATATAAACATATGTGCTGTGTCCCCACAGCCAAATACTTACGGTCTTTTTAATTTCACAGACAAAAAAACTTTCCTTTGGTGTTTATTTTCACAAAAAATTATGGTCACAATGATCATCTCTTGTGTGCTCTTTCTCGCAATCACTTCTTCTCCACCGCTTTCTGCTTCAAAAACCGATCATCTTACTCGGATTGCAGGATCATTTCTCTCTGCTCAAAAGCCAGACCTCGACGTTTTGACCTCGCCGAACGACGTTTTCTCGGCGGGTTTTCATCCCGTCGGGAAAAATGCATATTGCTTTGCAATTGTAACGCCCCCAAAATCTACGTAGGGGCAACTACGTAAAAGTGGGCCGTTACCAAACTTGCTAAACTTAAATCTCTGTTTTATCGAAAAATTTCAGGATAAAATTTTTTTTTTTTTTTTTCTTTAAACTTTAAAACTTTAAATTTTATTTTAAAAATCATAACTCGAAACTAAACTTGAATTAACTTGTACTGACGGGTAAACTTCATCATGTCTACCCCTTTTACTTGTTATGCCGACTATAAGGTTACCATGACCTTTTAAATCGGACCTTGGAAACATTACATCACATCCATATACAACATCATACTTAAAAACATTTGCGGAAAATATTGCGTAGTGGTATCCCACACCGCCCTTCACTCGCTGCATCGTCTCCATGGCCCATCAAGTAATGCTGCAGGCGTCTTACCTACAGTATGAAATATACAAATGAGCTTTCGCCCAGCAAGTACAAACATGATCTCACAAAAATCTTTTCAAACATCAAGTAACATATCAATCATCATGTAGTTTATGCATGATCCGATTATGTCCAATTATAAATCTTTTAGGCACTTTTACTCATTATCTTGATTACATGTGGGCCCCTAGTGTCCGTACCAAAAGCTCGCAGCCTCCAGACAAAGCTAGGGTTTGCAAGGCCCTAACAGTTCTGGGAATTATAACGTGACCCTCACGCATCAACGAGAGGTAAATGTCACCACTGGTTTTGAACATGTAGCCTCCTCGATCACGGGAGGTTGGTACGACACCTTACTTGATTTATCTTACCATGTGGTTCAATATTAGTGAACATGCTTCATGATGTCACAAGGTCAAATCCAAACTTAACATTTGCCATATCATGGCATTCTTGAAAACATGACATTTTTAAAACCATGACATTTTAGAAAACATGGCATAATATGTAACATGTCATAGCATCACATCATTACATGGCATCTCATAGCATAGCATTATAACATAGCATAGCATTATAGCATAGCATAACATAGCATAGCATGTATACTTGGAAAATATCTTTTATTATTTTCCATACTGCAGGTGAGGTTTGTACTTACTCTTTTACTATGTCCTACGTAAAGCTGCTCCTCTTCCGGGTAGCCGCAGGCTTCCTCCTGCTTGATGAAGGACATAGGTAAGGGTCTAATTAGTATTGTGGAATGTTGGTGACCATACCAACATGGCTACGAAATTCTAGCTGTAAGTCTCCCTTATAACTTATGATGACTTACTTGGTTACTGAAGGTAACCTTGGGTATTAATCCCAATCATATATGAATAGGGTTAGGTATCATCCTAACCTTGGCCTATGCCTTGTCATTTTTAATTTTAATCCTTTTTGGGTTTTAAGATCAAACTCAATTTTTATACCTTGTTGGGTTACCTTGAGTAACCCTTGAGGTAGTCAAACTTAGTTCAATTATCCTAAGTCAACTTTGGGCTTTGGACTCCATCCCGTAACTCGGGTATCCTTCCCGGTTACCGTCCATCATTGTTTTGTTACCAAAAGTAAGATAACTTTTGAATCCAAAAACTTGTTTTTCTCTTTGCTTTGGAAAAACTTAGTTCTCTTTGTTCAAAAATTCTAGTTTAACTTTGAAAAATTGTAATTCTTTGAGAAAGGTTTGTAAAAATTATTAACTGTTGAAAACTGCCTTTGGAGTAGTTTCCCACAGTCAAAACATTGGTGTTGGTGCAAAAATACAGTTTTCCTGTATTGTTTTAGAAAATCCTGTACAAGAATTTCTTGTTTCCTGCACACTCTATAGAAATCCGTGTCAGTTTAAAAATCCATTCCGATTTTGAAAAACTTGTCTTCACGAAAGTTTTAGATCTTGAAAAATCCTAAAACTTTCATGTTTTACGAAAAGTCCAGTTCTGCTTAGATTCGTACCAGTTTTAATTTGAAACTGGCTGACCCTGTAAACTGGGTCTGGGCAAACTAGCCACGGGTTTTTGTAAAAACGGAGGCCATTGGAGCCTCAATTTGAAAAACGGTCCGCGTTAGCCTCTAGGAAAAACCCTTATCTACAACTTTGTAGTTTTGAGTTTCTTCAAATTCGGCCTCTAAGGGCCTCAAAATACCATTTCCAGAACACTGCCCAGTCTTGACCCGAGACTGGCAGTTTCGGTTCTTAATTTCGTTTTACGTCCTAAAACGTGCACGCTACCTCAACCGAACTCAGCGGGAGCCTAAAGTCACACATGCAATCGTTTCTAACGTTCCAATCCATCAATCACATAATCATACATTCATTCTAAAACCTATGGGAACATATAACAAACATCTAGCATGCAAAACATGCATAAGCATATAAAGCTCAAAAATCAACCACCTAACCTAATCAAGCACCATGACATAAATCTTAAACTTAGGGCAGAAAATAACTTGAGCTTAAGCTCTTACAATCCAACTTGAAATACACTTAAATTTCAAATTGAAATGCTCAATTTAAAAGGTTTAAGGGCTAGGGATGATTACCTTGATTAGCCCCAAATTTTTGGGTTAGGGTTTGGGGTCCGAAAATCTCTCCCCCTTGGTTCCTAGAACAACCGGCCACTCACCCTCCAATGGCCACCGAAAATTTTCTTCTTCCTAGCACTAACACAGCCGGCCCTCTACCTCTCCAATGGGTACCAAATTTTTTTCAGCTTTGACTTTCAAAAATCCGAACACTCATAGTGAAATCTCTCTTGGATTTTTGATTTTTGTTCTGTTTTTCTTGGCTGCCTAGGGACGGTTTTTGGAGCTGAAAAATGGGCAGAACTTGGCTAAGTTTTCTGATTTTTTTGAATAAAATCAGCACCTATTTATAGAGGTTTTGGAACTTTGCTTAAATTGCAAAATAGTCCTTCAAGAAGCAAGTATTTGCACAAATTTTGCACAAATACCCTTCAAAATGGCCGGCCATCACCTTGTGGAAGAAGCAAAATTTTGTTCTAGAACATGACACTTGTCATTCAAGGCTTGGTTCATGGAATTATGATGTCATAATTCCAAATAAAAATGATGTCATAATTTAAAAGGTAAATGATGTCATCTTAAAGCCTTGTTTGGCTACTTTTTGAAAAGCAAACCCATTTTAAGCTAACACAGATAAATCTAATACTGTGTTTACTAATACACAGTATAATTCAGTACTGTTTTACTTGACTGCAGTCCAAAATTTATCTGCGTAAAAATGGACTGTATAAAATTTTTCTTATACTTCCGAGCCTTATTGGTCTTTAATTCTCACTAGGTGTGCTTGATTTTCTAAGGTGGTTTCATAGCTTATTTAGCTATCTCAACCGTAAAGACGGTTTTCGCAGTAATTTCCAAAAATTACACTTTAGCCCCTCAAAGACAAAATATTTACATGTTAGTCCCTGTGAGGTGGCGACTAAAGTGGAGCCACTTGACTTCTAATTCATACATAATGGTCCACTTAATTCCCAAAAATCCTAAATATAGAGATACAATCCAATTTCTCATTAATTGAAATAATACTAGTACTGTTTTTCACTTAAAACAGTACTGCCATACTGGACTACGGTCCAGAATTCAACTGCACTTAACTGAGCCAAATGGATTTTTTTTTTTTCTTAGAGCTCGAAACCATTTAGTCCTTTATGTCTCAAAAAATCATGCTTAATTTTCCTCTAGCGACGTCTCAAGCCTTATTTTCGCTTAATCGTCCGAAACGACAGTTTTCTGCAGTATAGTTTCTATACCGATAATTTACACTGCGGTTTCACCTTAGTCAACTTTGACCAGAATAAAAGTCAAAATTACTATTTTGCCCCCTTTTTTCCCAAAAAGGCCTATATTTGCCTAAGCAAACTATTTTTGAGTCTCGTAGCTAATTAATTGAGAACTCAAACTTATACTGATATTCTATTCCGATCATGATTCAAACTTAGGTTTTCCTTGTTTCTAAGGGAATCATAAGTCATAAAAGTTTCGGGTATTACAATCTACCCTCCTTAAAAGATTTTCATCCTCGAAAATTCGAATAATCCTAAGTGGCTTTTCTTCAATCCACTATCAATTCATAGTAACTTGTTCACATTCCCATTTGAATAACTTAATAAGATCAGGTCTTTTATATAGAACCATAATCTTCTTTCTACATCCTCATAATTCATATCCTCATACTCTCATGTTTTCATGTCCTCATACTTTTCTTTCGTACTGCATAATCTCATCATCATCATTTTTTTTTTCGCACTGCATCACAAAAACTATTTACATGAAAAACTGTGCAAGTATATCACATAACTTGCCATGTTTGAAAAGTAGATATAACTTTTCCATACTTGAAAAGAAAACATATTGTATCTTATAATTAAGATACTTTTCTTTAACTTTATTTGAGGGCTCAGCGAATATATCATATTGAAAATATTTTTCTTTCAATTAACTAAAGCTGAGAACCCTCTGGTACAATGTTAATCTTTTGCTATTAGAACCCTTTTTCTTATCATGATGGCCCTATCTTGGAAATATTTTTCTTCCTCAAGGATCGGCCCTTTTCTTGACATGATGGCCCCTCTCTTGGAACTCTATTCCTCAAGGGTTCAGCCCATAACATATCACAACATAACGTGAGTTGGTTCTAATAAGCATAAGATCAAGCACCATACATAAAATAACTTCTTGGAATCTTTTCCAAGTTAATCATGGAAAACAATAATAAATAGTATTATTGAAACGTATTACTGTTCGAGTGATGCAGTGAAAGATATCCTCATATCAACTAGCTACTTGTTAGCCAGTAGAAGCTTTTCTCATTGCTTCGGACATTTCCTTTATAGCACATAATCATAGCTCTAAGGAATATGTAAAACTTTCCATCATCATTTCATGATTTCCATTACTTAAAAGGTCGTACATAGTCGACATTAGTCAAACCATTATATATCGACTCCAAGGTTGTTACTATTGATCTCAACCTCACTAACTTGATCATCAGACTCATAGCCATCATCATTATTATCATAGCCTAATAAATTGTTGTTGATAGCATCCAACTTATTTTGGCATAATGCCTAGTTGCTACCCCCAAACTAAGGCATCATCAAAATTTTCCCCGTATTTAATAATACTCTTATGGGGTAAAAGTTTCACAATCAGGAAACTTAACTTCCATGGTATTGATCCATTCCTTAGAAGGAAAAGTTCCTTAATCTCACTATACCTGAGATGAGGCAATAGGCTATATGATCTCGAAGCCTATTCTTTTCTTGTTGCAATTCCAGCAATTATCGTTATAACTTAATCACTATAGTTGCAAGATTAGACTCTTGCAAAAATTTTGGTTCGTTCGTATGCACGATGAACCATCTTCTAATTCTAGTTCTTAATTCCTCACATTTCTAATCGAAGGAAAAAAAATAAATTAACTTACTTGGGCACTTGCAGAAACGATGTGAAGCAAAGTGAAGTAGGCTGGCAGGATACCGCTCTGATACCAACTTTGTAACGCCCCGACCCGTCCACGTAGGGGCGTACTACGTAAAAGTGGGCCGTTACCAAACTTGCTAAACTTAAATCTCTGTTTTATCGAAAAATTTCAGGATAAAATTTTTTTTTTTTTTTTTTTCTTTAAACTTTAAAACTTTAAATTTTATTTTAAAAATCATAACTCGAAACTAAACTTGAATTAACTTGTACTGACGGGTAAACTTCATCATGTCTACCCCTTTTACTTGTTATGCCGACTATAAGGTTACCATGACCTTTTAAATCGGACCTTGGAAACATTACATCACATCCATATACAACATCATACTTAAAAACATTTGCGGAAAATATTGCGTAGTGGTATCCCACACCGCCCTTCACTCGCTGCATCGTCTCCATGGCCCATCAAGTAATGCTGCAGGCGTCTTACCTACAGTATGAAATATACAAATGAGCTTTCGCCCAGCAAGTACAAACATGATCTCACAAAAATCTTTTCAAACATCAAGTAACATATCAATCATCATGTAGTTTATGCATGATCCGATTATGTCCAATTATAAATCTTTTAGGCACTTTTACTCATTATCTTGATTACATGTGGGCCCCTAGTGTCCGTACCAAAAGCTCGCAGCCTCCAGACAAAGCTAGGGTTTGCAAGGCCCTAACAGTTCTGGGAATTATAACGTGACCCTCACGCATCAACGAGAGGTAAATGTCACCACTGGTTTTGAACATGTAGCCTCCTCGATCACGGGAGGTTGGTACGACACCTTACTTGATTTATCTTACCATGTGGTTCAATATTAGTGAACATGCTTCATGATGTCACAAGGTCAAATCCAAACTTAACATTTGCCATATCATGGCATTCTTGAAAACATGACATTTTTAAAACCATGACATTTTAGAAAACATGGCATAATATGTAACATGTCATAGCATCACATCATTACATGGCATCTCATAGCATAGCATTATAACATAGCATAGCATTATAGCATAGCATAACATAGCATAGCATGTATACTTGGAAAATATCTTTTATTATTTTCCATACTGCAGGTGAGGTTTGTACTTACCTCTTTTACTATGTCCTACGTAAAGCTGCTCCTCTTCCGGGTAGCCGCAGGCTTCCTCCTGCTTGATGAAGGACATAGGTAAGGGTCTAATTAGTATTGTGGAATGTTGGTGACCATACCAACATGGCTACGAAATTCTAGCTGTAAGTCTCCCTTATAACTTATGATGACTTACTTGGTTACTTAAGGTAACCTTGGGTATTAATCCCAATCATATATGAATAGGGTTAGGTATCATCCTAACCTTGGCCTATGCCTTGTCATTTTTAATTTTAATCCTTTTTGGGTTTTAAGATCAAACTCAATTTTTATACCTTGTTGGGTTACCTTGAGTAACCCTTGAGGTAGTCAAACTTAGTTCAATTATCCTAAGTCAACTTTGGGCTTTGGACTCCATCCCGTAACTCGGGTATCCTTCCCGGTTACCGTCCATCATTGTTTTGTTACCAAAAGTAAGATAACTTTTGAATCCAAAAACTTGTTTTTCTCTTTGCTTTGGAAAAACTTAGTTCTCTTTGTTCAAAAATTCTAGTTTAACTTTGAAAAATTGTAATTCTTTGAGAAAGGTTTGTAAAAATTATTAACTGTTGAAAACTGCCTTTGGAGTAGTTTCCCACAGTCAAAACATTGGTGTTGGTGCAAAAATACAGTTTTCCTGTATTGTTTTAGAAAATCCTGTACAAGAATTTCTTGTTTCCTGCACACTCTATAGAAATCCGTGTCAGTTTAAAAATCCATTCCGATTTTGAAAAACTTGTCTTCACGAAAGTTTTAGATCTTGAAAAATCCTAAAACTTTCATGTTTTACGAAAAGTCCAGTTCTGCTTAGATTCGTACCAGTTTTAATTTGAAACTGGCTGACCCTGTAAACTGGGTCTGGGCAAACTAGCCACGGGTTTTTATAAAAACGGAGGCCATTGGAGCCTCAATTTGAAAAACGGTCCGCGTTAGCCTCTAGGAAAAACCCTTATCTACAACTTTGTAGTTTTGAGTTTCTTCAAATTCGGCCTCTAAGGGCCTCAAAATACCATTTCCAGAACACTGCCCAGTCTTGACCCGAGACTGGCAGTTTCGGTTCTTAATTTCGTTTTACGTCCTAAAACGTGCACGCTACCTCAACCGAACTCAGCGGGAGCCTAAAGTCACACATGCAATCGTTTCTAACGTTCCAATCCATCAATCACATAATCATACATTCATTCTAAAACCTATGGGAACATATAACAAACATCTAGCATGCAAAACATGCATAAGCATATAAAGCTCAAAAATCAACCACCTAACCTAATCAAGCACCATGACATAAATCTTAAACTTAGGGCAGAAAATAACTTGAGCTTAAGCTCTTACAATCCAACTTGAAATACACTTAAATTTCAAATTGAAATGCTCAATTTAAAAGGTTTAAGGGCTAGGGATGATTACCTTGATTAGCCCCAAATTTTTGGGTTAGGGTTTGGGGTCCGAAAATCTCTCCCCCTTGGTTCCTAGAACAACCGGCCACTCACCCTCCAATGGCCACCGAAAATTTTCTTCTTCCTAGCACTAACACAGCCGGCCCTCTACCTCTCCAATGGGTACCAAATTTTTTTCAGCTTTGACTTTCAAAAATCCGAACACTCATAGTGAAATCTCTCTTGGATTTTTGATTTTTGTTCTGTTTTTCTTGGCTGCCTAGGGACGGTTTTTGGAGCTGAAAAATGGGCAGAACTTGGCTAAGTTTTCTGATTTTTTGAATAAAATCAGCACCTATTTATAGAGGTTTTGGAACTTTGCTTAAATTGCAAAATAGTCCTTCAAGAAGCAAGTATTTGCACAAATTTTGCACAAATACCCTTCAAAATGGCCGGCCATCACCTTGTGGAAGAAGCAAAATTTTGTTCTAGAACATGACACTTGTCATTCAAGGCTTGGTTCATGGAATTATGATGTCATAATTCCAAATAAAAATGATGTCATAATTTAAAAGGTAAATGATGTCATCTTAAAGCCTTGTTTGGCTACTTTTTGAAAAGCAAACCCATTTTAAGCTAACACAGATAAATCTAATACTGTGTTTACTAATACACAGTATAATTCAGTACTGTTTTACTTGACTGCAGTCCAAAATTTATCTGCGTAAAAATGGACTGTATAAAATTTTTCTTATACTTCCGAGCCTTATTGGTCTTTAATTCTCACTAGGTGTGCTTGATTTTCTAAGGTGGTTTCATAGCTTATTTAGCTATCTCAACCGTAAAGACGGTTTTCGCAGTAATTTCCAAAAATTACACTTTAGCCCCTCAAAGACAAAATATTTACATGTTAGTCCCTGTGAGGTGGCGACTAAAGTGGAGCCACTTGACTTCTAATTCATACATAATGGTCCACTTAATTCCCAAAAATCCCTAAATATAGAGATACAATCCAATTTCTCATTAATTGAAATAATACTAGTACTGTTTTTCACTTAAAACAGTACTGCCATACTGGACTACGGTCCAGAATTCAACTGCACTTAACTGAGCCAAATGGATTTTTTTTTTTTCTTAGAGCTCGAAACCATTTAGTCCTTTATGTCTCAAAAAAATCATGCTTAATTTTCCTCTAGCGACGTCTCAAGCCTTATTTTCGCTTAATCGTCCGAAACGACAGTTTTCTGCAGTATAGTTTCTATACCGATAATTTACACTGCGGTTTCACCTTAGTCAACTTTGACCAGAATAAAAGTCAAAATTACTATTTTGCCCCTTTTTTTCCCAAAAAGGCCTATATTTGCCTAAGCAAACTATTTTTGAGTCTCGTAGCTAATTAATTGAGAACTCAAACTTATACTGATATTCTATTCCGATCATGATTCAAACTTAGGTTTTCCTTGTTTCTAAGGGAATCATAAGTCATAAAAGTTTCGGGTATTACAGCAATATGGTTCAACGAGCCATCTTACAACAGTAGTCGCACTACAGTTTGGATGGCGAATCGTGACA
Source organism: Ficus hispida (assembly GCA_025413025.1). Classification (NCBI taxonomy): domain Eukaryota; kingdom Viridiplantae; phylum Streptophyta; class Magnoliopsida; order Rosales; family Moraceae; genus Ficus; species Ficus hispida. Next base: position 12,245,887 of record CM046368.1, on the reverse strand, counting down.
AGCCAGTCAACGGAAGAAGCTCGAAACTAACCCTCCTCAAGACTGGTAATCTTGTATTAAGCGACGCTAGTCAGATCAGTACTACTGTTTGGGAAACTACCACCTTCTCCCACTCGCTTTCGCAGTTGCACCTTGAGGACACCGGCAACATGGTTCTACGTAATTCTGACGGCGACGTTTTATGGCGGAGCTTCGATTCACCTACAGACACCCTTCTCCCAGAGCAACCACTCATTAGGTTCGGAAAGCTTGTCTCGTCGAGAAGCCAGACGAATTTTTCCTCTAGCTTCTATCAGTTTGTCTTCGGTAGTGACAATACTCTCCGTCTTATTTACGACAATTTTCGGTTTTCAAGTGTTTACTGGTCGATGCCTGTGGATCGAAGGATTCAACTGGACCCGTCCAGTAAGGTCCCGAACGCCATGCTTGATTCCTTAGGCAATTTCAGTTCGTCTGACGGGTTTTCGATTTTGTCCAATGATTATGGCGTGAAGATTCAGAGAATGTTGAGGATTGATTCGGATGGTAATCTTAGATTGTACAGCCGAAAGAACCAAGGAGAGAAATGGGCTGTAACATGGCAAATCTGATGCAGGAGCATAATATTGTCGTTTGATATTGTTTCATGACTACTAGTTGCTTACTTGAACTTTGTCGTTGGGAGTTAGCCTGCGCCTTGTCGTTTAGTTTGGTTTAAATGTTATTAATGTTTGTTTTGTGTCGTTTGGGACTTGGCCTGCGAGCCTTGTCATTTATCTTTTAATTCATTAGAGTCGAGTATATAGAGAGGAAGGGACCCATTGCAGGTACTTTTGCAGAGAAATGAAAGATTGAGATTCTCCTCTAAACTGTTCTCCTGTTCATTTTTTTTTTTTCTGGAACTTGGCCATACTCGTTCCATTTTCTCGGATTTTCCCTTAGCAGGTGATTTCCGACGGGCTCCTACGCCAGAGTGGTATCAGAGACAGAACTTGCGCTGCTCTTCTAATGGCTGACGGTGATAGTAGTTCGAACCCTAATCTGGGTGTCAATCCTGACATCCAAGCTCTCTGGTCGGTGATTCGTGCCTTGGACATAAAGATCGACACCAAGAATGACACCTTGGCAGCCGATGTCAGGCAGATTCTAACCCGATTGGAGCAACACCCATCATTTTCGCCTCCGCCTCGAGAATTTGTAACTCCTCCACCTCCGTTTGTGACACGCGACCGCCGTCGAGCCCAGATCCGGTCGATCGAGAACCCAACATTTGATTTCAACTACCGCCGCAACCCTCTCCATCAATCGAAGGATGATTCGGCTGATTCTTCCACCGACGATGAAGTGGAAGCCTGGGCACACCAACCGCCCAGGCACATGGGTAATTTTCTCCGACCTCCTCGTCGTTCTGAACACACTGATTATAGATTGAAAATTGATATACCTTTTTTTGATGGCCATCTGCATATTGAGGATTTCCTCGACTGGCTAAAAACGGTGGAAACATTCTTTGAATATATGGAGGTCCCTACTGAAAAGCAAGTTAAGCTGGTGTCGTATAAGCTTAAGGGCGGTGCATCTGCGTGGTGGGATCAGTTGCTCACTAATCGGCATCGAGAAGGAAAACGGCCTATTCGTTCATGGCACAAAATGAGACGACTCCTAAAGGCCTGGTTTCTTCCGAGCGATTACCAACAACGCCTCTACCGCCTTTACCAACAGTGTTAACAGCGAGATCGACCAGTTCGCGCCTATGCTAAGGAGTTCTACCGACTCAATGCCCGAACAAACATCTTTGAAACAGAGGATCAACAGGTTGCTCGATTTGTTGGCGGGTTACGCGAGTCGATCCAAGATAGATTTTCATTGCAGCCGGTATGGAAACTCTCTGATGCTGTGAATTTGGCCCAAAGAGCTGAGGAACAACTGGAGCGGACTTCTCTACGCTACTCTAGTTACCGTCGACCGCCGTCCCAACCTCCATTGGAGAAAAGTAGATCATCTCCTGCTTTGAATACTGCTGCCGGTAGTCCAGTTGTCATACGCTCTGATCATCCAGTGCCACAGAACAAAGGCAAGGGAACTGTACCTCATGATCCCCAACCTAATCCCTATACTAGGCCCTTCCCCCGAACGTGCTTTAAGTGTCAGCAGCCAGGACACCGTTCTAGTGATTGTCCGCTTCGCCGTCAAATTGGGTTTGTGGGGGACAATGAAGCTAGTGGAGATTCTTACTCAGAGTGTGGTGATGAGTTTGCCGAAGCTGAATTGGTTCCGGGTGACAATGGGGATCCTATTGTTTGTATCTTACAGAAGTTACTTTTCGCTCCGAAGCAAGCCCAACTAACTCAGCGGAATGCTATCTTTCGTACGCGCTGCACCATTAATACTAAAGTGTGTAATGTGATTATCGACAGTGGTAGCTCGGAAAATGTTGTTTCGAGGGCATTGGTTAAGGCCCTAAGCTTGGAAACAGAGAAACACCCTTGCCCTTACAAGATTGGTTGGATCAAAAAGGGTGTAGCAACTAAAGTTCAGGAGGTTTGCAAAATTCCATTTTCTATCGACAAGCACTACGTAGACGAAGTAAAATGTGATGTTGTCGACATGGATGCGTGCCATCTTCTTCTTGGGCGACCTTGGCAATTTGATGTGAATGCTACTCACCGTGGTCGAGACAATACATACTACTTTGAGTGGAAAGGTCGAAAAATTGCTCTTATTCCTTCAGATCCTGTCGCACAGCACAACTCCCCACCCCCGGCCACCATGTTGGCTATATCCGGAGCTGCCTTCAACCAAAACCTTAAGGAGAGTCTATTTGCTTTGGCGTTGTTAGTTAAAGAGGCCCCACAACACGTTAATTCAATTCCACCAGAAGTTGAGGCTCTTTTGTCGGAGTTTAGTGACCTCACACCAACAGAACTACCAAATGTTTTGCCCCCGTTGCAGTCGATTCAGCATCATATCGACTTGGTGCCCGGAGCGAGTCTCCCAAACCTACCGCACTATAGGATGAGTCCTCGCGAACATGCTATTTTGCAGGAGATTGTGGATGATCTATTGCACAAACAACTCATTCGCCCAAGTATGAGCCCATGTGCAGTCCCGGTTTTATTGGTTCCAAAGAAAGATGGTACTTGGCGTATGTGTGTGGATAGTAGAGCAATCAACAAGATTACTGTAAAGTACAGGTTCCCAATTCCGCGACTGGATGAAATGCTAGACAAGCTTGCCGGTGCTCGAGTCTTCTCGAAATTGGACCTCAAAAGTGGATATCATCAAATTCGTGTTCGGCCGGGTGATGAGTGGAAAACGGCCTTTAAAACTCGCGAGGGACTCTATGAATGGCAGGTGATGCCGTTTGGGTTGTGCAATGCTCCTAGTACGTTTATGCGTTTGATGAATGAGGTCTTTAAACCTTTTATTGGTCGCTTTGTAGTAGTGTATTTTGATGATATCTTGATCTACAGTGCTGATCAGGACTCTCACATTCACCACTTGCGAATTGTGCTCAATACACTCCGAGAGCAGAAACTACTCCTTAGCATCAACAAATGTGTGTTTTGGGCTACATCACTACCATTTCTCGGTTTCATTGTTAGCGTTGACGGGTTGGCTGTCGATCCCACCAAGGTTCAAGCAATTCAACAATGGCCATCACCACAAAGCGTGCACGACGTACGGAGCTTTCATGGTCTTGCCACCTTTTACCGGCGCTTTATTAAGGGATTTAGTACTATTGCAGCTCCCTTAACTGACTGTATGAGACAAGGGCAGTTTACTTGGGGGCCAAAGCAAGAGGAAAGTTTCCAACTCCTTAAAAACAAGCTCAGCTCGACACCGGTGTTGGCTCTACCGAACTTTGATCAACCTTTCGAGGTTGAAACCGATGCCTCGATAACAGGGATAGGGGCTGTTCTACTTCAGGGAGGTCGTCCAGTTGAGTTTTTTTAGCGAAAAGCTCACTGACACGCAACGCAAATGGTCTACCTATGAGCAAGAGCTTTATGCTATGGTTCGTTGTTTCAAGAAATGGGAGCATTTCTTATTGCAGCAGGAATTCATACTTCATAGTGACCACCATGCTCTCAAATTTCTCCAGTCACAAAGAAACATTAGCCGGATGCATGCTCGTTGGATCTTGTTCCTCGAAAGATTTTCTTTTGTCTTCAAACATAGGGCTGGGGTTCACAACAAAGTTGCTGATGCTTTAAGCCGCCGGCGTTGTTTGCTAAATACATTTCACACCACCATTACTAGTTTTGACAGGTTGCGAGATCAATATGATAGTGATGGAGATTTCGGTGAAATCTGGTTAGCTTGTTCTCGTGGCATGGGTCATGGAGAATTCTTCCTACTAGACGGGTTCCTTTTCCGTGGCAACCAACTTTGCATACCGAAGACTTCCTTACGTGAATTCCTTGCTCGTGAGTTACATGCTGGTGGCCTCGCAGCCCATACTGGTCGTGACAAAACTATTGCCTTGTTGGAGTCTAGGTACTATTGGCCGCATATGAAGAGGGATATCACACGCTTCGTGCAACGATGTGCTGTTTGTCAACGGGCTAAAGGACATGCTCAGAATACGGGCCTTTACACTCCACTCCCGATTCCTGAGAATATTTGGGAGGATATTAGCATGGACTTCGTGCTTGAACTTCCAAAAACTCCTCGTCATGTTGACTCGGTTTTAGTAGTTGTTGATCGTTTTTCAAAAATGGCTCACTTCATTCCTTGTCAGAAGACTAATGATGCTAAACATGTGGCTGGCCTTTTCTTTCGGGACATCGTGCGTCTTCATGGCGTTCCACGCTCTATTACATCAGACCGGGATGTCAAATTTCTTAGCCACTTTTGGCGTGCGCTATGGCAACGTCTCGACACCTCCCTTAACTTCAGTAGTGCCTATCATCCCCAAACTGATGGGCAAACAGAGGTGACCAATCGCACATTGGGCAACATGATTCGTTGTTTGGTCGGAGATCACCCAAAACAGTGGGACACCATCTTAGCTCAGGCTGAGTTCGCTTATAACGCTATGGTGAACCGATCAACAGGCAAGGCACCTTTTTCTGTTGTTTACTCCAAACACCCTAATTTTACCGTCGATCTCACCCACCTTCCCCATTTTAAAAGCCGAACCGCTGCTGAAGTTGCTGAGCAGGTTGTCCAAACCCATCGTGATGTTACCCGCCATTTAGAGCAGTCTAACACCAGGTATAAACTAGCTGCTGATAAACACCGACGCTGCAAGGTTTTTGCTGAGGGTGATTTAGTTATGGTCCATCTCCCAAAGAACTGCCTTCCTGCTGGTGTTCATCCAAAACTTGGTGATCGCAAATTCGGCCCATTTCGTGTTGCCGCCAAGATCAACGACAACGCTTATAAGTTAGAGCTGCCACCGGACCTCACCATCTCCTCTACCTTCAATGTGCTTCTAAGATTGGATTAGGAGCCGTTCTGATGCAGGACGGAAAGGTGATAGCTTATGCATCAAGACAGCTGAAAAATCATGAACATAATTATCCTACGCACGATTTGGAGCTAGCAGCAGTGGTCTTCGCACTTAAGATATGGAGACATTATCTGTATGGAAACAAATGCGAGATCTACACAGATCACCAGAGCCTCAAGTATATTTTTACTCAGAAGGAGCTGAATATGAGGCAAAGAAGATGGCTAGAGTTAGTAAAGGATTACGACTGCGAAATCCTTTACCACCCTGGAAAGGCCAACAGGGTAGCCGATGCGCTGAATAGGAGATCAGTAGGCACACTGATGTCCATTGAAGCACTTCCCAAGGCATTGCAGAAAGAGATCAGTAATTATCAACTGGAAATAATCACCGGGAGATTGGATTCACTGACTCTTCACTCAGATTTGTTAGACAGAATCAAGGCGCATCAGGGAGAAGATTCTTCGTTGAGAAAGGCGCGACTTGCTGATCAGGACAGCAAAGATTTTACGACTTCTGCAACGGAATAATCCACTTCAAGAGACGGATTTGGGTTCCAAAAGTGAAGGATTTAAAGGAACAAATCCTAAAAGAGGCACACCAGACGCCATATTCTGTACATCCAGGAGCTACCAAGATGTACAAGGACCTCAAGGAGACGTACTGGTGGTCCAACATGAAGAATGACGTGGCAGAATTCGTATTAACTTGCTTAACTTGTCAGAAAGTTAAGGCAGAGCACCGACATCCCGGAGGCGAACTACAGAAAATTGAACTCCCATAATGGAAATGGGAGCAAATTACGATGGATTTCGACAAGTGGGAATGATACGATTTGGGTCATTGTCGACAGATTGACCAAATCAGCCCATTTTATCGCCATCAAAGCCACCTTTTCAGTAGAAAAATTGGCCGAACTCTACGTAAATCAAGTCGTCAAGTTGCACGGAGTGCCAAGATCGATCATATCCGACCGTGATGGGCGTTTTACTTCGCGTTTCTGGACCAGTGTTCATATGGCAATGGGGTCGAGATTGAAGTTCAGTACTGCATTTCACCCCCAAACCGATGGTCAATCGGAGAGAACTATCCAGACACTGGAAGATATGCTACGATCGTGTGTCTTGTACTTCAAAGGAAATTGGGATCAGAAGCTTCCGTTGATCGAATTCTCGTACAACAACAGCTATCACTCTTCGATTGACATGGCACCGTTCGAAGCGTTGTATGGGAGAAAGTGCAGATCGCCAATTAATTGGCAAGAAGTCAGCCAGAAGCGGCTACAAAAGATAGACTTCATCAAAAAGACCTCCGAGGATATCCAGAAAATCAAACGAAGGCTCGACATTGCTTTCAGTCGTCAGAAAAGTTACGCTGATAAGCGTCGCAGACCTTTGGAATTTCAAGTTGGGGACGCAGTCTTCATAAAGATTGCTCCGATGAAAGGAGTAATGAGGTTCGGTAAGAAAGGAAAGTTGAGCCCGCGTTACACAGGACCGTTCGAGATCCTGGAAAGGGTTGGAAAGGTCGCGTACAGACTCGCTTTACCGCCAGAGCTATCATCAGTGCACGACGTTTTCCACGTTTCAATACTCAAAAAGTATATCTCGGACCCTTCCCACATACTTCATCAGGAGCCGGTAGAGGTTCAGACCGATATGACATACGAGGAGAAGCCTATCAGAATCCTCAATAGGGAAGATAAGGTCCTGAGGAACCGAACGATTCCTATGGTCAAGGTTTTGTGGAAGAATCATGCGGTTAAAGAAGCGACATGGGAAGTCGAGAACGACATGAGAAGAATCTACCCCGAATTGTTCTGATTTTCGAGGACGAAAATTTTTAAGGGGGGTAGGTTGTAACACCCGAATTTATTCGGTTTATATTTTATAGAAATTTCGTGTAAATATTTATCGTAATCGGTATTTCATGAGGAAGTTCGTTTTAGAACTTAATTTGTTAAACGAGTTCTTAAGATTTATTAAGACTTAAAAACAAATTGCATGAACTCGCAAAAGACCTTTATGAGTGAAGGAGGTCGTAATTGCACATTTCAAGACAAGTTGACGTTGACCAATAAGTCAGTTAGACCAAAACGGTCGAAAACGTCAAACAAGAATATTTTTTTTTAGATCGCAGTATGAGTGAAATTACTGCTAAAAACTCATTTCGTGATCAAGATGAGTTTGAATAAGAATTGAAATCACCTTAGAAAAATCAAGCATACTAAGTTAGAGTTCAGGGCGAAGGATTCGGAAAATATGAGAAAAGATTTTCCGATCGAGTTTTTCACAGATCGAAAATTTTAATGCAATATAATTTTCGATACTGGGTAATTAAGCAACTCAGTATTAAAAATTTATTGCAATGTGTTGAAATTACACAATTTCTCAAAAAGATTGAATCAAACAAGCCTTTAAGCTTAATTACATCACAATTAAGCTAAGTTAGGACATAACCCTCCACACACGTGGACCAATGAGCATGTGACACCTCATCTATGAGTTGTCAACCACTCCCCCACTCCTCTCCCCTTAGCAGCCGGCCACTCAAGCCCCTTTGGGCAATAGCTTACAAAAATTGGAGGACTAAATAGCAAGATTTGAACCAAATTTACCTTGGAAAAGAAAGCCTAGGATTTCCCTAGCTAGAGGCACTATTTCTAGGTATTTCAAACCCCAAAAATTCAGCAGCCCTTAACCCATTATCAGCCATACCAATTGGCATTTCCCCTCCAAGAAAAATCCGAGAGAGAGAGAGAGAGAGAGAGAGCTAAGGAGATCAAGAGTGTTCAAGCCAAAAAAAAAGTTATGAAGAAACCCCTAAAAAGCCTTCGGTTTTCTTGTGAGATCAAAGGAGAGAGTTGTTCAAAATTCTTCCCCTCTCTTTCCCACCTTGCCGAGTGTTTGGGAGTTGAGAAAATCCAAGAAAAAATTTCGGGTTTTGGCTAGAAGCAAGGGTTGTATGAAGGTGTGATCTAGATCCAAGAGAAACCAACATTTTTGTGAGTTGCTACTTAAGGAGATTCAAGGAATCTTAAGGTAAAATTTTTGGGCATTTTCTTCTCTTTTCCAAGGTTGGTTGGGGGAGGAAGTTAACAAAATTTTTGTGACCATTGTTGAAGTCCAAACTGTGCACTTTGGAGGCTAAATCTCGACTAGGATCAAGCTAGTGACACCCCGGATTTTTGAGGTAAAAATCCGAACTTTACCCTAGTTTTGGTTCAAATTTTTGGTTCATTTTCTCAAGGGTTTTACCGTGTATTTCGAGCACAAAAAGTTGTAAGAGCTTAAGCTCATAATTTTCGGTTTTAGCCCTAAATAGCTTAGGTTATATTTTTATGCTTGATTTAGGTTTTTGAGGTGATTATTTTGCATGTTTGGTTGAGATATGCTCTATGATTTTGTGTGCTAGAGTTGCATGCTAGGGTTTCTATTTAAGGGTTTCATGTCTCTATTATGTTTATCAAATTTCTAGATGCATGTTCTAGGGATTGTATGATGTTATGGTTGAGTTTTGTTGTATGTATGTTTCTCTCTCAAAACCGTGGACCAAGGGGTCTCGGCCTTGAGTTGAATCCGAAAGCATGGGATTTAAAATTTTATGTGTATGAGGGACGTTAGAAGACGTGCATGTGTTAATAGGTCCCGCATTGGGTGGTCGAGCTAGAGCGACGCATAGGGACGTAAAATTTGGACTAACACCAAAACTGCTCTCGGGTCCAACACCCGGCAGCTCGGAAAAGTAGGACTTACAGGTCTTTAGAGGCCGAATGGGTAAAAACTTAAAACATGAAAGTTGTTCGTTAGGGTATTTCCTAGGGGACAGCTTGGACAGATTTTAAAAATAAGGCTTCAATGGCTTTTGTTTTGAAGAAAAACCGAGAACTGGTCAGGGTGACCAGGTTCCAACGATTCACATGTGTTCAAACAAAAACTGGTATCAATTGAGCCAGAATCAGAAAATGTTCAAAACATGAAAGTTTTAGAGCTTTTTGTTAGCTATAACTTTCGTGAAGAAAGCGTTTCTAAATTAGTTTTATATTTTAAGTTATGAATTTTCAAACAAAATCCGTGCAGTGAGCAAAATCTCATGCACCGGATTTTCTAGACCAATGACTAGGAAAAATGTTTTTCTAACTTGCAAACATCATTTTCAAAACCGAAAACCTTTCCAAAGGCGGTTTTCGATCCCCAAATGTTTTATAGAAATGTTTTCAAGTGTTTTGTAATTTTCAAGACAAGTTTGGGTGCTATTCACCAAACTTACTTAAATAAACAAGAAAATGATATTTTAAGCAAGTTCAAGGTTTTCAAGATTAAAATGAATAAGATACTGCGTTAGTAGCCGGAAAATTATTTCGAGTTACTAGGGCCTTGCCCAAACCCAGAGTTAACCATGCGGATTGAGGTTTAAGTTAAGATTATGATTCTCTACATGAACCCTTAATTAATAATTTCGTTGTGGGTTACGCCGTGTGACCCCTTCACATGTGTTAGTAGAGGGACATATAACCGAAAAATATATATGTTGGTTTAATCCGACATTAAACGATCTTAGAATAGAGACCTCACGTGTAAACGTCCATGGGCAGGAGGTGATCTGCGAGCGTGCTCGGGAAAGGAAATTCGATCACGCGAACAACGAAGACAAAGTAAGTGCAACGCCGCCTACAGCATAGGCTAGAGTTGTATGTTTACTTAACATGTTTACTTTATACTGTTTAAGTGTTAATTGATGATTTGCTCGATGGTTGCAATATGCTTACTGTATGATGAATGTTTCAAGTATTGTTATTATGCTTACATGAAAAAGTACGCCTGTTCATGCATTGATAGAACATGAGATTAGGAGACATCATATAAGTATGCTCACTAATCCATCAAGTGAAAAGATGTCAAGAAAGACCTACAAACAGAACGTTTGAGAAAGGGCCACAAGAGCCAGTGTCGTGCCCCCTGATGACGATCGGGTCGAAAGCTTGGGTAATCTCCTTAAGCTGCGCGCCGGATACATGCACATCAAGTTAACGGGCCCACAAGTAAAATCAACAAGATAAAGTGTGATACAAGAAAGCAAGCATAATTGGACATAAACGGTTCATGCATTTCACGACAGAATGTCATGTTTAAGATGAAGAAATCGATGATATGATGCCATGTTTATGTTTTCATGTTTAAGATGATATGATGCCATGTTTATGTTTTCATGTTTAAGATGTCATGAAAAAGGTTATGTATGTTTCATGTAATTGGTTCGCGGTATAGGAGTTGTACTTGCTGAGCTTTCGCTCATTGTTTGAAGTTTATGCTGTAGGTAAACAGCCTGCCTTGAATTGACTGCATGGTGGAGGGTAAAGTCGGTGACTGTGAAATGATGAACGGGTTGGGATTCACAACTCAAAAGGATTTAATTAATATATCTATTTTGAGAAAACAAACAGTTATTTTATTTGTGTATGAGTGCATGTAAATATTTTCTAAGTATAATGCTTCCGCTATTATTAAAAAAAAAAAAAATCCCCACTATTTTTATGATAAAAAAAATGGGATAAAACAAGTTTAAGTTCAAGTAAGTTAAGTCAAGTAGTAACGGCCTGTACAAGGCGGGTCGTCACACTAATCTTTGTGGAAAAAACTTTTATTCAACAAATTACAAAAGAAGAAAAAATTAAAAAATAATTTTCAACTATTATTTATTTACTATTGAGTTGGGAATTTGATAGATTATTAACAAGTGTCAACCTAATTGGTATGTGGTAATATAATATTTAATATCTTTGATTCTCTCCTTCAATTTATTTGAAAAAAAAATTAGCGCTATTTCTTTAAGAAGTTATATATTAGTTGATTTATGGCATTAGGTTAAGATTCTCAATCTGGAAGGAGAATAATATTAAAAAACTTACGATGAAGTCAAGAAGAAAGCTTAACAACTAGTACCATGTAAATATTAAACAAATAAATTTAATCCGTGCGCCATCCAATTAGGACTAGGCATGACTTTGACGATAAAATGTTAGAATGCATTACACATCTTATTGCCTTAATGTGAAATGGAGGGCGGGAAGAGAAAGCATCTTCATAACTTGATTAACGATGACCTTCTGTTGATTTTTGTTTTTAACTAGTCCCTTTGGTTCGTATGTTTGCTTTTTAAAATTGAAAATTTTATTTTTTGAAAAGAGAAACTCATTTCATTTCCAGTGAAATGATGCTTAGATGTGTTAAAAAAAATTTCACTTGAAACAGAAAAGAAAAAATTTTAAATTTAAAAATATTACAGAACAAAGCATGTTTGAAATAAAAAAAGAGATTCTAAAATCATTTTTTTCTAAACATGAAGACTTATCATTTTCAAAAGAGTTTCCAAATATCATTTTGAGATCAGTAATTTCCAAATGGGATGGACTAAACACAGGAACCAAACAAGCCCCACTGAGGGACAAGCGGCTAAAACACATATTTTCCCATTAACCAACCTATAGAAAGCTTCAAGTCTATATTCCTAGAAAAATGCTTTTCAAGAGATTAAGTGATACACTAATTAAAATACGAATAATGCTGGGGATATCAATTTTAATCTAAATTTTTTGAGTATCAATTCAATGTCAAATTTTCATTAATAGATGTAGTCAACTGATATAGCAATGCTTTAAACATTTACCAATAAAATAACGGCTACTCATATATCACATATGTTGGTACTCAAAACTTAATATTAGAGTTGGTGTTCTTAGTATTTTTCTTAAAATATTTCATTTCTTCATTCACAAGTTATAGTTCCATCAATAATCAGTATGAATGAGTAATCGACATATATAATGTAAATTATAATCACGTAAAGACATAATTTATACAATCCATTTTTAAGAACATGGCAGCAATCGGGACTGGTAATTTATCACTTTTTTTTTTTTTTCTTTTTGTGACCTTAAAGCACTAACAGCTTGGTGTTTATCTTCATTGTAATTCGCATATTGATGATCTTCATGAACAATACTAATAGGATTTAGGATTATCACTAAATTTATCTCCTATTGTCGATCGCGCTAAGGATGCATTCGAATATAGTTATGAAGTGTGATAGTCAAAAATTAACCATGTTTACCTATTGACTAAGTATCTCAATCACAAAATATGCCCAAATCATTGAATTTTTAAATTTATCAATACTTCATGTTTTGATTTCTTCAGTTTTATTGAATATTGAGCATCATAAGTTGTCATAATCAGTAACGAAATCATGAGTTATTACGAGGCTAACTAATTATAATAATCAACATTTAATTATTAAGTATTACAAAAGTGATTGAAAAATATCTCCATAACATTATTTATAGTGTAAATTAATCTCAATGCTATGTTTAGTTAAAAAAAAAAAAAAAGAGTACAAAATAGCATATTTGACAATGCTCTAAGTGTAAGGGTGGGGGCTATGTGTAAATTTGTATTAAAAAAAAAAAAAAAAGGCTAGAAAGAAAACAGAAAAGTCCACGGGAGATTTAAGAGAGCTATATATAAATTTGTACATGGGTTAAAAAAAGAAAAAGAAAAAGTTTCAGAGACAAGCCCCTCCTGGGGCCTTTCTGGCGGCTTCGTCCCGAGTCCCAATTCATGTGCTGTGTTGCTTTAAACAGTCAATACTAAAGATTTCCAAGTCAACAATCAAAAAAAAAAAAAAAAAAAGACTTCTAAGTTACAACAACAACAACTTCTAAGTCGCCAATTGAAGCAAAAGCATCATGTTCAATACATAACTTTGGTAAACAATGACTGCTGAGTGCTGAATTATTTTGATTTTTGTTTTTCTACAATCCATTGAAAGAAAAGCGGCTAAAAATCAACAAATAGCATATAAAGATATGTAAATTTTTGTTTTATCGACCAAAACAGTATAACTTTTTTTTTTTCTTTTTATTCTAAAACATCAAAACTTTGATCATTCATGTTCCCACAGAAATATTTAAACGTTAGATCCGTCATTGTCAATGACTGTTGACTTCTGTTCATTCTTGTTTTTCTACAATCCATTAAAAGAAGAAAAATATTAGAAACACAAACTCTAATTTTAATTTTTTTAGTATCAAGTATTTAAAATGTTGTCACATAAATTAATTATATTTATCAATAAAAATATAACACATGAGTGATATTCAAAAAGTTGATATCAGAATTGGTATTTCTAGTATTACTCTTGAAAGAAAAGTGGCTAAAAACCAAGTACCAACCTAAAATATTCAGAAAACACCTAATAACACCTATTAAACACCTAGTAAACCAATTACCAATTAGCATTACTCTTGGGGATGTTGAAAAACACCTTGTGAATGTGAATCCCCCTTATTTATATTTTTTTACATGAATTTATATTTCTAGTAATTAAAGTTCATATCCACGTCAGCGAATTTATATTCCCCTTATTTACATTTTCTTCTATATGAATTCGCATTTATAGTAATTAAATTTCACATTCACGTTATTGTATTGGATACCATTTGGTACCGGACACTAGATTTGACCAACATATGTGTATTTGTTTAAATCACATATGATGTGAAGTGCATATATATTAAATTTATTGTACATTTATTCTATAAATATAAATATTAAATTTTTTAATAATATAAGATTTTTTTACATTGGTTAAAAAATATTTTGTGACATATATATTAGGCTATAAAAAATATTGAAAGTAAATATATAGTTGAACTATATATTTTTATAGGACAAATTTAATTAAGAAAGTAAATCCATAAAAAAAAATTTAATGGAAGTAAGAAAATAAAAGAATAAATAAAACCAAATTTAGAAAAAAAAAATTATTAAGAAAAAAAACAGAGAGAAATCAAGAAAAGGAAAAAAAAACACGTTAACATGAAAAAAAAAAACAAATAATTTAACTTTTAAATAGTATATTAAATAGACTTCACACTATTAATTAATATAGTTATATATACACACACACATATATAAGAAGTACCAATAACTGTTACTGTATCGCCTTCCTCGTTTTGGATGAAAATTTTTTTAATTTAGTTCTGATCTTCTGTTTTTTTTTTTCTTTTTTTTCATTTTAGTCATTTTTTTTAATTTTCTTTTCGGACAAAATTTTTTCATTTTGGTCCTTTTTATTTTTTTCTTTATTTTTTGGTCCTCCGTTTCCTCTAGGATCCTTTTTTTTTTTCATTTTAATCCTTTTTTCGTTTCTTTTGGGCCCAACTTTTTTTTTTCATTTTAGTCCTTTTTTATATTAATAATTTCTTTTATTTTAGTTCTTTTATCTTTTTTACTTTCTTTTCGTGCCGCTTTCTTGGATCTTTTAATGTATATTTTTTTTACTTATTATTTTAATTTTTCTCCACTTAGATAAATTTACTTAAATTTACCCCACATGTGCTATGCACATGCTTTACACTAGTCTATAACTTTATATTAGAAAGCACAATGTGTGTTACTGTGCAAAACCATTTTCGTTCAAAACAGTTTGTTTTGGACGAAAATGTTTTGTATTTGCTTTTTAGTCCTTTGATTTTCTTTTTTTTTTATTTTGACCAATTTTTATTTTTTTTACAATTTAGTTCTTTTTATATTTACTTTTTACTCCTTTGATATTTCTTTTTTTGTTTTGGCCCAATTTTTTTATTTTTTACAATTTAGTCCTTCTTTGTATTGGTCAATTTTTTTAAATTTTAGTCCTTATATATATATATATATATATATATATATATTTTGGTATTTTTCCATGCCTCTCTTTTTTAATTTTTTTTAGGTCCTTTTTTTTGTAGGTTTATTTTTCGAATTTTCCATATGTATTTAAAAATTTTCAAGTGCATCTAACATGTAACATATGCATAGCACATGGTTTTAGACTATTATGTGTGTGTATATATATCCTATCATGTGGTCCGCAGCCAAGTACTAATGGTCTTTTTAACTCCACTGCCAAAAAGACTTTTATTTGGTGTTTATTTTCACAAAAAATCATGGTCACAATGATCATCTCTTGTCTGCTCTTTCTCGCAGTAACTTATTCTCCACTACTTTCTGCTTCAAAAACCAATCATCTTACTCTCATTGCAGGATCATCCCTCTCTGCAACGAAGCCAGACCTCGACGTTTTGACCTCGCCAAACAACATTTTCTCGGCGGGTTTTCATCCCGTCGGCGAAAATGCATATTGCTTCGCAATATGGTTCACCGATCCTCCTCACATCCGCAGTCGTAGTCGCACCATAGTTTGGATGGCGAATCGCGACAAGCCCGTCAACGGAAGAAGCTCGAAACTAACACTCCTCAAGACTGGTAATCTTGTATTAAGCGACGCTAGTCAGATCAGTACTACTGTTTGGGAAACTACCACCTTCTCCCACTCGCTTTCGCAGTTGCACCTTGAGGACACCGGCAACATGGTTCTACGTAATTCGGACGGCGACGTTTTGTGGCGGAGCTTCGATTCTCCTACAGACACCCTTCTCGCAGAGCAACCACTCACTAGGTTTGGAAAGCTTGTCTCGTCGAGAAGCCAGACGAACTTTTCCTCTGGCTTCTATAAATTTGTCTTCGACACTAACAATGCTCTCCGTCTTATTTACGACAGTTTTCAGTTTTCAAGTGTTTACTGGCCGTCCCCTTGGCTTCAAAGCACTGGAACGGCCCCGTCCAGTAAGGGCCCGATCGCGATGCTTGATTCGTTGGGGAATTTCAATTCGTCCAACGGATTTTTCATTTCGTCCGCTGATTATGGTGTGAAGATTCAGAGAATGTTGAGGATTGATTCGGATGGTAATCTTAGACTGTACAGCCGGAAGAACCGAGGAGAGAAATGGGCTGTGACATGGCAAGCCTTCACGGATCCTTGCCAGATTCATGGCCTTTGCGGCGCTAATAGCTTGTGTAGATATAGTCCAGATTCTGGTAGAGAATGTTCTTGCCTTCCCGGACATAAGATTAGAAATCCTACCGATTGGTCGTACGGATGTGAACCGCAATTTACGCTCTCCTGCAGCAAAAAGGAGGAGTATAGCTTCGTCAAGATATCCAACACCGACTTCTACGGGTATGATTACGGCTTATTCCCAAACTACACCTTACAAGCTTGCATGGATTTATGCTTAGATTTGTGTGACTGCTTGGGATTTCAATACTCTTATCGCCAATGGGGAGATCCTCGCATTTTCGAATGCTATCCCAAGACAATTCTTCGAAATGGAATCCAAGAGCCAAAGTTTTTTGGAGACATGTTCATTAAGGTTCCCAAGATTCACCTCCTCTCTTTTGTGAACTCGAATGATAAATTCGGATTAGATTGCTCAAACAACACGATCACCACTCTTGCGATCACCGCTCACACGAAAAGTCATGCCAATGTGTTTGTTAAATCCATGCTTTGGTTTGCTTGTGGTGTCGGAATACTCGAGGTCATTTTTGTAATTTGTGTCCGGTGTTTACTAGTTAGAGCGAAACAAAGCTCCGATGAAGATACGAGAACTCAAGCTCTTGCAGCGACAGGATTCAAGAGATTTAGCTTCGACGAGCTGAAAATGGCTACCCGCGGTTTCGCAGAAGAGATAGGAAGAGGCGCGGGGGGAGTTGTTTATAAAGGTAACCTCACCGATTTTGGGATCGCGGCAATAAAACGACTTAGTGAAACCTGCCAAGGAGAAGCCGAATTTCTAGCAGAGGTTAACATCATTGGGAGGGTAAACCACATGAACTTGATAAGAATGTGGGGATACTGCTCGGAGGGAAAGCACAGGCTTTTGGTATACGAGTACTTGGAGCACGGTTCCCTTAAGGCAAACTTATCGACAAAAGTCCTCGATTGGAAACAGCGATACGAAATTGCTCTAGGAACCGCGAGAGGCCTCGCGTATTTGCACGAAGAGTGCTTGGAGTGGGTTCTGCACTGCGACGTCAAGCCCGAGAACATACTACTAGGCTCCGATTACCAACCGAAGGTGGCAGATTTCGGGTTGTCGAAGCTGCTGAATCGAGGAGGGCTTGGCAAAGTGAGATTCTCGAAGATTCGGGGAACGAGAGGTTACATGGCACCGGAGTGGGTTACCAACCAGTCAATCACATCGAAAGTCGATGTTTACAGTTATGGGATTGTTGTGTTGGAGATGTTGAGTGGGGGAAGCCCTAGTGTGAATGAAGAAGATTATGGGATTGTGGAGACTCAAAGTAGAGCTCTAGCTGCTTGGGTGAGGGAGAAGGTTAATGAAAGTGATGGAAATAATATGGAATCTTGTGTGGGAAAGATCATGGAAAGTTGGATAGAAGGTGAATATGATGAGGAGAAGATGGGAGTTTTGTTGGGAGTTTCTCTGAAATGCGTGCAGGAAGACAAAGACCAAAGACCCACCATGAGCCAAGTTGTGGAGATGCTTCAAGGTCATTAGTCATTGGTTTTACGCAAGCATCTAGTTTTCATGTTTTGTATAAATAGATTTTTATTTGTGCAATAATTGGGTTAAAGGGGTATATATATATATATCTTTTAAACTTCGTAGTAAATTTGTAGTGTGTACTCATGAAATGTTTCTAGTAGTAAATATTTCCAACTTGGCTATACTTTTAAGTTTTTTTTTTTTTTTTTTCGAATTTGAGGATCATGAAGTTGAACTCCACGTCTTGTGAAGGACTTGAGTGTTAAATTACTAGTATAGACTAGCTGAAAGCACATGGGGTGTAGTTTTCATGTTTTGAATAAAACTATATATTGGGGTGTTTGGTTGGAATATCCAAACCTGATTCTTTTATATTAATTTTTGTATTTTTCTGAAAAATTAACAAAAATATAACTATTTTTTTAAAAAAATCAACTAACTCCAATATCAAAATTCTATTCAAAACTTTTGTTTCAAACGCTCCCAACTTTGAATATTTTGTTCAATGATTGGATTAAAGGTGGTTAAATCTCCTTTAAACTTCGAGTACATTTCCAGTGTGTACCCATTAAATATTTCCTTTTTTTAAATGCCTTGAATCTGTTGGCTACAATTTCTTGTTTTGTTCTGGACCTTCGGTTAACATGTTAACACTGCAAAAAATAACAATAAATACAACACTCATATCATGTCTGACAACAACGACAAATTGAAGTAACGACGATGCACACAAAAACGACAACGAAAGTTAAGGACGCCTACATTTGTCATCGAACAAATGAAATTTAAGTACGTTAACAAGCTTTTACGTATAAACATACGGCATCAATTCGGAATACGACAACATACATGATAGACGACGACATATTTCTCTAACGACAATAACTCATAAATAATGACTCAAAAACAAATATATTGTCAAACGGAACGGCCACGGCACGGCACATTAGTTAATGGCACAAAATGAAGAATTAATGGACTTAAAATAAATGAGCTGGGTCCGGCTGAACTAACTCGTTTGACATCTTTACTAGATGATTATTCTGTTCAAAATTGGATTTGAAACATGAATTTGACGATACAATATTGGATCTCCTTTTAGAGGAAGGAAGCCGAATGCTTCCTTGATATTTAAAATACATATATATGTGCACCTATATATATGTATGTCTATTCATGTATATGTTACAATTTCCAAGACCCAATATGAAGCTTCGAGCGGCGACACTGTCGACTCTATTTGCATTTACTTTTTTTAAAAAATAATAATTAACTACAACAATTGGTTTGCATATAACAACCTGTTACATTTTATATTTAAAAAAAAAAACAAACAAACAAACAAACAAACAACAAACGACAACAACTTATTATTTAATTTTTCTGGCATTTTCTGAGTAGAGACAACATTGAAATATCGCATCCCTAGATTAGTACTCGATATGATGTCGGTATTTGCGTGTTTTTCGTTGTAATTAACCCGGGCATTTCCTCGGAGATTTTGTGCATTAAGTCTGGACTAGATCTAGATCATCCCGAGGGAACAATTGCAGATTCATCCACTATGTGACATCGGAATCATCAGGTAATAAATTAATTATGAAATACAAAAGATTACTTCTTTACTTAGTCTGCTCAAGAATTTTCAGCTTTCAGAAAATCGAAATAGTTTCCCATCTTCTCATAGTACTATATTCAACCTTTATATTTTGATGAAATGGAATCAGATTCAAATATTTTTATGTTTTTATTCATTCCCGTCAAGAAGAAATAACTTGAGTATAAGTTTAATTTATTGACTCTTTTTTTGTTATTTTGTGTTGTAAAAATCCGTTTTAGGATATAATTTCTCACATATGGCTTATATATCACATTCCTATGTCTTACGATTCGTACCACGGCATGGATAATTTTTTCTTATTATACGTTATATTTCTTCCAATAACCTCATTAGCCTCTGAGGAGAAAAAAAAAAAAAAAAAAAGACAACCCTTCTTCTCTTTATTCCTAATTATTTTAAACTCTTAATTAAGGTAACCAAGACCAAAATTAAAGATGAAAGCAATCCTTTTTTTCCTTTTTTTTTTTCAATAATGAATTTTGGCCTTCAAATTAGCTTGTTCAACCCAAAATTTAACATTACTCGTGCGTGCCCAAACACATATATTCGATCTTTTCTCTCTCTGTATCTCATTTCGTGAGCTTCATAACGTAAAATACAAATGTGTATATATATATATATGTATATATTTATCAAACGTCGTTGGAAGTACTTTATTAGCATCATGTTGATCTGCAGCGAGGTCGTTTACACCATCACAGTGTTGTCCTTGTCCGCATAGTCCGGTTGTCGGTGACGGCAGCACACAGACGTACAAGGTTGCATCGACGTAGAAGACGCTTAAGTCACAAAAAAAAAAAAAAAAAAAAAAAAAAAAGAAGAAGAAGAAGAAGAAGTTCGTAATAGATCTTTTATTTAATATAATTTTGATCTAGAATCTTGATCTTGTTATCTTATTATATGTTTCTTAATTACTGGACTAATTTAGATCTATATAGCGATTCAGGTAACATTTTAATCGTTCTATATCGCGGGTTCTCAAAGAAGAAGTCATCATGGTCTGAAAAGAGTAAGTTATTCTAATTATTATATATATATATATATATATTTTTTTTTTTTTTGAAGCTATGCTAATTATTAGTACATTTCTAAAATATATTTGCTTGACTAGCTATAAATTATAAACGGGTGCGTCAATTGATAGCTACAATTTTTTTTTTTATTCACCCACGATTTAAAACCACCTAACACATTAATTTTGAAATAATAAATTACTTGTTTCACTCCTTAATTTTCTCAAAAATCCCTTATAAATAATTTATTTGTTTTTTATTCCTTAAACAGTGTTTTCTCTTTTGAAAAAAAATGTTTTTTTTAGTTAAAATTTAGTCAATTAATCACAAATTAAGTGTTTATATTTTTAATCAGAGGTAAATTTTAATCTTCTACATACATTAACTATATTTACGATATTAATTAGGTTTTCCAACACTTAATTAACTTTTTCCTACTGCTTTTTTTTTTTTTTAATTAAAATGGAGATAGCCGATATATATGTAGGGGAAAAAAAATACATATCTTTCATCAGACTAATACGAAATCATATAATTTTTTTACCATTACAAAGGATTATATGGGATTTTAGAAATCATATATTTGTACTCTAAGAGGGTTTAGATCATTTAACAAATTTTTTCTTGCTTTAATAAAATATTGTGCTACTTGGTTTTTTCCACTTTTTCAAAGGGAGAGAAAGAGCAAAATAACACATTTGAAAAGAGTAAAATTTATCATAAAAAAATTTAAAGAGAATAATAGTAAATTATAGTATAAATTTTTAAACATAATAATAAATAATGTATAAGCAACTTTATGATCACATAATATTAAAAAATAAAAAAATAGTTCGTCATATTCTTGCTCTAACATGAAATCATGTACATAAATTTGTTTATAAAAATTACCCGTAAATCTGAATTTCTTTTTTTTTTTTAAATCTAAAGAAATCTAGGGATTTAAATTATAATTTATGATCTTTTAAAAAATATATCACAAATTTTAAAAATGCCTATATATTATGTTATTTGCTACAATTTTCTTTTTTTTTTAAATAAGTAAAAGTGATTGAAAAGGTATATTATATTTAAACAAATGTAGGAGCTCATGAATTAAATTATTTAAACCGACAAAAAAATTCTTGTTGTATATCTCAAGAAGAAAAAAACAAATTAAAAAGAAACCTTGTCCGAAAATATTAAAAAATAACAATAAAAAAATTGTTTTTTACTTTAAGGGAAAGTATGTAGGGAATTTAAACTTATTAGGCGAAGAAATAAGAAAAGTAAATAGCTTAATTATAAGGGCTTTTTGAGAAAATTAAGGAAATGGGATAAGTAATTTTTTAAGTCTAAACTTAATTTGTTAAGTAGTTTAAAATATGAATAAAAAAATAAACTAAGAGGTGTCAATAAACCCATCCATTACAAATATATATAAATTATTTAAAAAAACAAACAAACAAAGACAAACTCAGAAACACAATAATACATGTGAATGTTGAATAATATAAATGACAATATGATTTTTATTTTTTTTTCCCTTCTTTTGCTGATGTACGAGATCGTTATACTTTAGTAATTGTTTGTATTTATTCGTCAACCTTAGTGATTGATTAGCTCTTATAAAGTAGGAAAAAAATATGTATCTAATTATAAATCCGATTTCATGCTTCTTAACTTCTCAAGAAATATATTTATTAAATGACGAAGAAAAGTCGAAAATTGATGATGCTACCAAAAAATAAAAATAAAAGGTGGATGGTTTAACTAAAGTTGCAAGAAAAAATCCTTTAAAAAAATAGACCATAAACAGACAAAAAAATCCTAAAAAAAAAAACTTTTTATAAGGAAATTGCACTCGAGAACATTGAAAGAAACTCTACCCAAACCGAACCACCTTGAATCTTGATACATGGTCAATCCTCCTATATCATTTGAGAAGTTCATAACTAACAACTCGTTTGGGGCACCATCTCCATTATCTGAATTTTAAAATCCCAAATGTACATTAACTTTCTCCATTTTCCATTTTAAAAACTTAAACTTTAAAAGTTCATAACTTTATCTATTTTAAATTAGAATGAGATAATTTGTATATCAAAATAGTCAGAATGACGAGATGAACAAGATAATATTTATAATGTATATTTTTCTTAAATGCATTTCAAATTTTTGCACAACTTTCTATCTCACATAACTTTTTTAAATGTCCCTCCCCCCCCCCCCCCCCCTCCCCCCCTCCTCCAAAAACAAACACACATTTACAACCCAACATTCAAACACCATCTTTAGATGACCCCCGAGTAGGTCCTAAATTAAGTTAATTTACGATTATTCTGCTGTAATCGTAATGTTTTACTTTTAGCGTGTTTATCTTAATCTAAGTTTTATAATTTCCTTTTTAGCATATTTAGGTGCTGCTAGCAATCGTTGTAAATATAGACACTACATCCTCATTCTCAAAATAAATAAATAAATAATAACTTAATTTAATTTTTAAAAAAAAACTGAAGAAGAAGAAGTGTATCGCTATATATATACATATATAAAAATTAATGCCGTCGTCGTCTTTTCACGCACCAAGCTATAAATCTGAATATCCTAGATTCTAGTCTCATTAGAAGGATTTTCGGATTTGTGTTTTTTGCTTGTTATTTTTGTTTAATGTTATTAATGAGTACTTAGTGATTCTGTCTTGTTTATTTTAAATAACGAATAACCATTGTGAAGTCTTAATTTTAACAAATAAATAGAAAGCACAACTATAGCGTGACAATTCGAAAGCAAAAGAACGATCCAAATTCAGAATTAGACCCCATTGAAGCTAACTCAGTTAGTAGAAATAGTAGGGATTTGAGTAGAAACTCTTATTTGAAATTTAAAATTGTTTTTGTTTTTGTTTTTAATTTATTTTTTGATTAATTAAAGAGAGCCATGAGCTAAAAAAAATCCAAAAGCAATCAAGATTATGATTTTATATATATATCATCTTTAATAGAGGGTAATGACTATTTTTGTCCCCTTCTCTACTTGTCACATGACAGTCACGTAATTGTCACATCATTATCACATTTTTTTTTGTCTTATATATAAATCTTTGTTATAACGCGTAGGCGACAAGTAATAATAATTGTTTAGACAACGAAAATCAAGAGTAATAGAGGATAAATTATACTCATTTTATATAATAAATCAGTTACACAACAGTCTTGTGAGTTGAAGACGAGATGAGCATTACTATTATAAGTCCTAAAAAGATACGAGCGGTCTAAAGTTCATAGAAGGAGATACATAATCTTGAAATTAATAAAACATTGACTCAGCATATTAAATATATATATATTATATATATATTTAACCTTAAAAGCTCTTTCTCTTTGACCTGCTTCCTTCATTTCAATAGTACACTTGTCTGTGGACTTT
>CM046368.1:12197699-12221917 GCA_025413025.1 Ficus hispida | reverse complement strand
ACCCGCCTAGCACAGGCCGTTACCATACATACATACTTACATACTTAACTTCTCG
The DNA here is from genome assembly GCA_025413025.1 of Ficus hispida. Taxonomy (NCBI): domain Eukaryota; kingdom Viridiplantae; phylum Streptophyta; class Magnoliopsida; order Rosales; family Moraceae; genus Ficus; species Ficus hispida. The sequence continues at coordinate 12,221,862 of CM046368.1, read as the reverse complement.
TACATACTTACATACTTATGAAAACACAGCGGAAATTTTTTTTTTTTTTTTTTTATATGGCATACTAGTGCAACATATAAGAGTGTCTTTATCAAAAATATTTTCCATAACATAAATACGTATATCAAAACGCGTAGCGGCTACATCTCCCACATTTCACAGTTTGCCCCGCCATGCCCTTCCATCTTGTATCAACCATTGCTGACGGTTTCTTACCTACAGCATAAACGTAAGACAGTGAGCTTTCGCTCAGCAAGCACAACCTCCTATACCGCGACATCATGAACATAACATATTCTAATATATCATATCTTAACTTATCATGCATATCATATCATTACTTAACTTCATTCATCGTAACATAGCATACATATCATAATGCATGGTCCATTTATGCACATTTTATGCTCAATTCATTTTTAACTTACTTCTATTTCTTATCTTACTTATGGGCCCCTTACTTGTGTGTATGTACCGGGCGCGCGACTATGGAGTGGTTGGGGCGGCCAAACCATTTCCAACTCAAACCATAGTCCAACCCGACCTAACGCGGGTCGGCACAACACAGGCGATTGCTCGCCATCTTTCTTTTCATCTTGTTGTGTCATACTTGATCTTATAATTCTTATAAGATTTCGTGAACATGCTTCGTGCTTTAATAAACATAACATAGCATTCATCAATAGCATACCTTAACCTATCATACAACATAACCCAACATAGCATAACAACAATAACATCACATAGCATCAACATTATAACCTATCATCACATCCTAACATAGCATCAACATCATAACCTAGCATCAACATCCTAACATAGCATCAATATCATAGCATACATTCCTAGCATACATCTATCATACTTAGGCAAGTACCACAACAAAGCCTATGCTGTAGGCGGTGGTTGTACTTACCTCTCTTGCTATGTCCTGCTTTGAGCTGCTTCTTTTCTGCGTACAGCTGCAGGTTCCCTCCTGCTCGTTGAAGGACATAGGTGAGGTTCTAATTAGTTTTGCGGAAATGTTGATAATCTAATCAACATGCTTACATAATCCTAATTGTATGTCCCCATTTCTAAAATGTCTTACTGGGTTACAAATAGTAACCCTAACCAAATATGAATCAATTCTTTAAGAGGTTACGTTGGATAACCTCATGTGTTATACCGTTAGGGTTAGGTTACCTTCCTAACCTTGGACTTTATTCTTATCCATAATTATTAGGTTACTTTAATTAACCCTATACCTTAGCCCAATTTGGCTTTAAAAAATTCCATGTTCCATTTCTTTGGAAACTTGAGTGAATTAACCTTAAAAATCTCACAAAAATCCATATCCTTGAAATAGGTTTTTATAAAATCATTTAAGGCTGGAAACTGCCTTTGGAACAGTTTCCTTAGTCAAAACAGTGGTTTTGGGAAAAGATATGATTTTTTTTTTTTTCGGAACTTGTTGTTTTTTTTTTGAAAATCCTGTACATGAATTTCTCATTCCCTGCACAGTCTTTATAAAACCATTCCAGTTTAAAGATCCATTCCGATTTTGAAAATGTTGTCTTCACGAAAGTTGTAGCTCTTGAAAAATCCTAAAACTTTCGTGTTTTGAGAAAAATCCAGTTCGGCCTGTATTCGTACCAGTTTTTGTTTGAAACTGGCTGATCCTGTAAACTGGGTCTGGGCAGGCTAGCCACGGGTTTTTGTAAAAACGGAGACCATTGGAGCCTCAATTTGGAAAACTGTCCGCGTGGCCCCTAGGAAAACTCGTTCTGAACAACTTTTATGTTTTACGTTTTACCCAGTTCGGCCTCTAAAGGCCTCAAATTCCACTTTTCCCGAAACTGGGCAGTTCACATCCGAATTGGCAGTTTTCGGTTTTAAGTTTGTTTTACGTCCTATTTCGCGGATTCTAACTCGACCGATCACGCGGGAGCCTAGATAACATACATGCAGCGTTTTCTAACGTCCCACATGAACCAACATGTAATTCAAACATGTCCATGCAAACCAAAACCCGTATTAACTTAACCTAGGTTTGCATGGTTCTAACTTTTTGCATACAACACATACAAACACTAAACTTTGCTCCCTAAGCTAGCATGCTTCAAGCACTGCCTAAGGGCAGATTTTCGGACCAAACCAGGGGACACACAACCCTAAGCATTAGGCATGAAAATCAATCCTACACAAGCACAACTTATGCAAGAAATCAAGCCATACACCCTTAGATCTACAAATCAAGCACATACAACTATAAGGGCAAAAATTGGAAGATGGACTTATGTCCTTACAACCAAATTGAACTACCTTAAATCTTAAAATTTGAACTCAAATAAAAGAGTTAGGGTTCTAGATTTTTACCTTGGACCAAAGTCAAGTTTTGGTCACAAAATTTCTTCCTCCCCCTAGCTCAAAACCGTGGCTGCCCTAGACCAAGAAAATGGTCTCAAAACTTGTTTTCGGTTGATTGAATCACACCCGAAATAACCCTAACTTTTCCCCTTAATTTTTCAGTTTCTCTCTTGGTTTTTCCTGCACCTAACCACCCGGCTGCAAGCCTAGAACAAGGCTGGAAAAATTTCTCAAACTCTCCCCTTAGCTTTCCCTTGCAAACCGAAAACTAACCTAAGCTTGGTTTAGGAAAATTTTGGTTTTTCTCTTGGCTCCCTCTCACTTTCTTTTTCGGTTTTGATGGCAGAAAATGGCAAGAGTTTGGCTAAGTTTTTCATTAAAAATGAATATGGGTCACTCCTATTTATAGGCAAAGGGGAACTTTTCAAAATTCAATTTTGACCCCTAAAGTTTTGAAAAATTTGCCAAATGGCATGCTAGGTGGCCGGCCATCCCCTTGGAGAACAAGCAAAAATTGTTCTAGAACAAGACACATGGCATCTAATGGTTGGTTCATGGAATTATGATGTCATAATTCCAAATAAGGATGATGTCATAATTATGATGTCATCCTAAGGCCTTGTTTGGCTACTTTTCTCTAAAATAACCCATTTTTTTGCTACACAGATATTTCTAATACTGTGTTTACTAATACACAGTACAATTCAGTACTGTTTTACTTGACTGCAGTCCAAAATTTATCTGCGTAAAAATGGACTGTAAAAACTTTTTCTTATTTTTTTCGAGCCCTTTTGGTCTTTAATCCTACTTGGTGTGCTTGATTTTCTAAGCTAGTTTTTAAAGCCTATTCATACTATTTCAACCGTAAAGACGGTTTTTACAGTATACTTTATTTTACTATACTGCAAAGTCAATCCTTTAACCGTTCTTGGTCAAACTCTGACTTTCGTTTAAAATCATGCACTTTTCCGTCCCTTTTGTCTAAAAAGGTCCGTTGCTAATCTACATAGTCCATTTTGAGTTTTATTAATCTAAAAACTCATAAAATGTAAGAGAACTCTTAACCGAGCTTCTCTTTCAATAATACCTCTATGGTATTCATTTAATTCCTTTTTTAAAAAAAATAGTAACATCGAGAAATCTAGGTATTACAATCTACCCCCCTTAAAAATTTTCGTCCTCGAAAATCAGAATAATCCGGGGTAAATCTTTCCGTTTTGCCATTTTGGGGTGAAAAACCGTAATGAACTTTAATTTCAACCCCATGGCAGTATGAACATTCGTTCATAATCGAGAAATGAGGCATCCATCCTGGTCTGAGATGCTTGATTTTGTTGCTCCATGCTGTCTCACAATCTGAGATATGTAGATTTCGGTCAGTTTTCTGCAAATCTCCTTCAGGATGTCGGTATTCAGCCTTAACTTTCTGACAAGTTAGGCACTTTGACACGAATTTCGTCACTTTATTCTTCATGCTTGGCCATCGATAACTTTCTTAGAAGTCTTAGTACATTTTGAAAGCTCCTGGATGTACCAAATATGGCGTCTTATGGGCTTCTGACATCGTCTGATCCTTCGTTGCCAAAATTAATCTGGTTGTTGAGCTTCGCAACGGTCCGTAAAGGTTGAACTTTTCCTTGTCGAAAGGGCTAAACGTCTCTCAACGCTTTTGGGAAACCAAACTTAGCATTGTAATAACTTAAGAAATCCGTTTCTAAGATCACATCGAAATCCTAAAGCTTGATTGCGATTAGATCTACAAGCAGTTCTTAGTCATTATAATTACAAAAATATTTTACATTAAAATAAAATTAGATCATTCAAACCACAAAATCCCTTTAACAAGCAAAGAAATTTTTAAAATGCTGTTTTAAAAATTATCTATACTACTTCCTAATTTCTGGGCAATCTCCATAAATATTAACAAGTGAGTTGCACCAGAATTAAATAATACAATAACGCCTTAGGTGGCGACAAGTATCTATCTTGTCCCTTCATGCGAAGTTCCAGCTTCAGCATTTCCATCGGTGTAGGCGTAAATCCTAGCTAGGGGTTCAGGAGCCTCTAATCTTCCTTGTGCAATTGAGGGTCCTTCAAGCCTTGCTTGGACTGCATGTAGCTGGCTGCTGGCATTCCGGTTTGGATACTGAGGGCTCTGGTTCTGGTTGTTCTGGGGGCAGCTTCGTGCATAGTGCCCCTCCTTGCCACAAAGGTAGCAAACATTAGTCCCCATCCTACACACTCCCGGGTGTTTCTTTCCACATGTTACGCACGCGGGATAGCTGGTGTTAGTGTTCTCGTTCCCTTGATTGTTCTTTTTCTGAGGGAAATTCCCTTGTTGGTTCTGGCCCGAGAAATTTCCTTTTCGCTTATTCCTCCCAGCTTGATTGGAACCTTGTGTAGGGCTACTAGATTGGCCTTTCGGTTGCGACTCTGAGTCTTGTCGAGGCTGTGTTGGCTTTGCTGCCGCCTTTTCCTCCTTTTTAGCCTTGAAGAATTGAGCTCTAGCCTCTTTGTCCTGGTTTATCCAGTATTCGGCTCTTATCGCCCGGCTTATGCAATCGGACACCAGGGTAGGCGGGCTGCTGCCAGCACTCACTTGCTTGGCAATGTCGGTTCTGAGCATCTTCATCATTCTTCGCACTTTCTCTGCTTCACTCGGGACCAGATCCGGGCATAACCGAGCTAGCTGTTCAAACTTCTGTACGGCCTCCATTACCGTCATCGATCCTTGTCTGAAGTTCGTGAACTCGTCTTGTTGAATGGCAAGGATTTCTCTGTTGTAATACATTGCTCGGAACTCGGTCACAAAGTCCTGCCAGTTCATGGCCGTAACGTCACGGCGCATCTGCACGGTCATCCACCAGTGTCGCGCATCCTTTTTCAGGGCGAAAGAAGCGCAGAGAACTTTCTCTTGTTCCGTTAGTCGCATGAAATCCAAGATAACTTGGATATCGATCAACCAATTGTCCGCGGCGATCGGGTCCGTCGGGCCTTCGAACTCAGGCGCCTTCATTCGCCTGAATCGTTCGTATAGTAAGTCCTCCCTCACTGGTTGTAGGTTTGCTTGCCCTCCAGCAGGTGCCATCGGAATGTTAGCATTCTGAGGAACTTCTGGTTGATCCTCAGGTACCGGGGGTACTGGTTGAGCTCGTGGTGGAACCTCGTTAATCCGCGGTCCTTGATTCATTTGAGCTATCTGAGCTCGTAGTCTTTCCGTCTCTTGCTGCTGTTCTAGCAGCTGCTGTTGTAGATTTGCAACGATGGTTGCGAGATCTGGCTCAGGCGGGTTGAGTGGTACCGTTCTTCGTGGACGTACCATCTTTTAAATCCTATAAGAAAAGATATCATCACACCATTAATATCCTTTCTTTCATACATAACTTATCACATCACATCATGCCGTAACATCATACATTTCATATCATAACATAGAAGGTATCATAACAGATACTTATCATAATATAGCATATCTTTCATAATATTTATAACATGCTCTTGTTATAAATCCCGTATCTGTACGGTCCTTTATGTACATACTTTGTACATCGAAATTTACAATACTGTAATTACACATTGAATACTTCATACTTGTACGTACATATCTTTACATATACATGGTCAAAATATGATGGAAGTGTCTAACACTTTACCATCGTACTGTTCATAATAAAAAAATATGATAGGAGTGTCTATTACTCTATCATCATACATGGTTAAAAATATATGCGCATATCGGCCCTAACTAGACTATAACCTCTAGCGTAATCATCGAAACGTCGGATTCGGCGTCAGAGTCTTCATCCCAATTTCCATCGTGGAATCGCATCTCCTCGGGATCGCCCTCGGCGTCATCAATATCCTCCATCCAGTTACCTTGCTCGGCTTCGGGCTCCATATCGTCCTCGTCGTCCTCGTCGTCGCTAGGGATGATCATAATGGGAGGGTCTTCCGGTGGTTCCTCCGGAGCAATCAAATCGTCGGCAGCGTCCTCGGCGTCCATCTGGTCTTCAGCCTCTTGGGCTGGGATCTCTTGTACAGATATAGCAGGAATCGGGTCCTCGGGAAACGTTGGACCCACTTCATGCTGGGGTTCTCCTATCCCGGCATCGATCCGTGCGAGCTCCATATTTACGCGTCTATCATAGCATAATCCTATCGTAAATACTTACGCATATACATAAAATATAAATTTAACTTACAATGATGGTGGCGATGGCAGGCAGACTGTGAAATCGTATCGCAGGAAACCGCTCTGATACCAACTCTGTAACGACCCGCCTAGCACAGGCCGTTACCATACATACATACTTACATACTTAACTTCTCGTACATACTTACATACTTATGAAAACACAGCGGAAATTTTTTTTTTTTTTTTTTTTATATGGCATACTAGTGCAACATATAAGAGTGTCTTTATCAAAAATATTTTCCATAACATAAATACGTATATCAAAACGCGTAGCGGCTACATCTCCCACATTTCACAGTTTGCCCCGCCATGCCCTTCCATCTTGTATCAACCATTGCTGACGGTTTCTTACCTACAGCATAAACGTAAGACAGTGAGCTTTCGCTCAGCAAGCACAACCTCCTATACCGCGACATCATGAACATAACATATTCTAATATATCATATCTTAACTTATCATGCATATCATATCATTACTTAACTTCATTCATCGTAACATAGCATACATATCATAATGCATGGTCCATTTATGCACATTTTATGCTCAATTCATTTTTAACTTACTTCTATTTCTTATCTTACTTATGGGCCCCTTACTTGTGTGTATGTACCGGGCGCGCGACTATGGAGTGGTTGGGGCGGCCAAACCATTTCCAACTCAAACCATAGTCCAACCCGACCTAACGCGGGTCGGCACAACACAGGCGATTGCTCGCCATCTTTCTTTTCATCTTGTTGTGTCATACTTGATCTTATAATTCTTATAAGATTTCGTGAACATGCTTCGTGCTTTAATAAACATAACATAGCATTCATCAATAGCATACCTTAACCTATCATACAACATAACCCAACATAGCATAACAACAATAACATCACATAGCATCAACATTATAACCTATCATCACATCCTAACATAGCATCAACATCATAACCTAGCATCAACATCCTAACATAGCATCAATATCATAGCATACATTCCTAGCATACATCTATCATACTTAGGCAAGTACCACAACAAAGCCTATGCTGTAGGCGGTGGTTGTACTTACCTCTCTTGCTATGTCCTGCTTTGAGCTGCTTCTTTTCTGCGTACAGCTGCAGGTTCCCTCCTGCTCGTTGAAGGACATAGGTGAGGTTCTAATTAGTTTTGCGGAAATGTTGATAATCTAATCAACATGCTTACATAATCCTAATTGTATGTCCCCATTTCTAAAATGTCTTACTGGGTTACAAATAGTAACCCTAACCAAATATGAATCAATTCTTTAAGAGGTTACGTTGGATAACCTCATGTGTTATACCGTTAGGGTTAGGTTACCTTCCTAACCTTGGACTTTATTCTTATCCATAATTATTAGGTTACTTTAATTAACCCTATACCTTAGCCCAATTTGGCTTTAAAAAATTCCATGTTCCATTTCTTTGGAAACTTGAGTGAATTAACCTTAAAAATCTCACAAAAATCCATATCCTTGAAATAGGTTTTTATAAAATCATTTAAGGCTGGAAACTGCCTTTGGAACAGTTTCCTTAGTCAAAACAGTGGTTTTGGGAAAAGATATGATTTTTTTTTTTTCGGAACTTGTTGTTTTTTTTTTGAAAATCCTGTACATGAATTTCTCATTCCCTGCACAGTCTTTATAAAACCATTCCAGTTTAAAGATCCATTCCGATTTTGAAAATGTTGTCTTCACGAAAGTTGTAGCTCTTGAAAAATCCTAAAACTTTCGTGTTTTGAGAAAAATCCAGTTCGGCCTGTATTCGTACCAGTTTTTGTTTGAAACTGGCTGATCCTGTAAACTGGGTCTGGGCAGGCTAGCCACGGGTTTTTGTAAAAACGGAGACCATTGGAGCCTCAATTTGGAAAACTGTCCGCGTTGGCCCCTAGGAAAACTCGTTCTGAACAACTTTTATGTTTTACGTTTTACCCAGTTCGGCCTCTAAAGGCCTCAAATTCCACTTTTCCCGAAACTGGGCAGTTCACATCCGAACTGGCAGTTTTCGGTTTTAAGTTTGTTTTACGTCCTATTTCGCGGATTCTAACTCGACCGATCACGCGGGAGCCTAGATAACATACATGCAGCGTTTTCTAACGTCCCACATGAACCAACATGTAATTCAAACATGTCCATGCAAACCAAAACCCGTATTAACTTAACCTAGGTTTGCATGGTTCTAACTTTTTGCATACAACACATACAAACACTAAACTTTGCTCCCTAAGCTAGCATGCTTCAAGCACTGCCTAAGGGCAGATTTTCGGACCAAACCAGGGGACACACAACCCTAAGCATTAGGCATGAAAATCAATCCTACACAAGCACAACTTATGCAAGAAATCAAGCCATACACCCTTAGATCTACAAATCAAGCACATACAACTATAAGGGCAAAAATTGGAAGATGGACTTATGTCCTTACAACCAAATTGAACTACCTTAAATCTTAAAATTTGAACTCAAATAAAAGAGTTAGGGTTCTAGATTTTTACCTTGGACCAAAGTCAAGTTTTGGTCACAAAATTTCTTCCTCCCCCTAGCTCAAAACCGTGGCTGCCCTAGACCAAGAAAATGGTCTCAAAACTTGTTTTCGGTTGATTGAATCACACCCGAAATAACCCTAACTTTTCCCCTTAATTTTTCAGTTTCTCTCTTGGTTTTTCCTGCACCTAACCACCCGGCTGCAAGCCTAGAACAAGGCTGGAAAAATTTCTCAAACTCTCCCCTTAGCTTTCCCTTGCAAACCGAAAACTAACCTAAGCTTGGTTTAGGAAAATTTTGGTTTTTCTCTTGGCTCCCTCTCACTTTCTTTTTCGGTTTTGATGGCAGAAAATGGCAAGAGTTTGGCTAAGTTTTTCATTAAAAATGAATATGGGTCACTCCTATTTATAGGCAAAGGGGAACTTTTCAAAATTCAATTTTGACCCCTAAAGTTTTGAAAAATTTGCCAAATGGCATGCTAGGTGGCCGGCCATCCCCTTGGAGAACAAGCAAAAATTGTTCTAGAACAAGACACATGGCATCTAATGGTTGGTTCATGGAATTATGATGTCATAATTCCAAATAAGGATGATGTCATAATTATGATGTCATCCTAAGGCCTTGTTTGGCTACTTTTCTCTAAAATAACCCATTTTTTTGCTACACAGATATTTCTAATACTGTGTTTACTAATACACAGTACAATTCAGTACTGTTTTACTTGACTGCAGTCCAAAATTTATCTGCGTAAAAATGGACTGTAAAAACTTTTTCTTATTTTTTTCGAGCCCTTTTGGTCTTTAATCCTACTTGGTGTGCTTGATTTTCTAAGCTAGTTTTTAAAGCCTATTCATACTATTTCAACCGTAAAGACGGTTTTTACAGTATACTTTATTTTACTATACTGCAAAGTCAATCCTTTAACCGTTCTTGGTCAAACTCTGACTTTCGTTTAAAATCATGCACTTTTCCGTCCCTTTTGTCTAAAAAGGTCCGTTGCTAATCTACATAGTCCATTTTGAGTTTTATTAATCTAAAAACTCATAAAATGTAAGAGAACTTTTAACCGAGCTTCTCTTTCAATAATACCTCTATGGTATTCATTTAATTCCTTTTTTAAAAAAATAGTAACATCGAGAAATCTAGGTATTACACCTAAAGCAGATGATGCTTTGACGGTGGATCAATTAATATAGACCAATTGCTTTGGAAAATACTCCTTCAAAGTGGTTAGGAAGATTTTCAAATAGGCGCTTAGATAAGATTTTATTTCCAATGTAGTTTGCTTTTTTGAAAGATGGAAGCCTCTTGGATTTCATTGGTGTGGTTTCTTTTCGTGTAGATTTTTATTTTGCGAGTTTGGGAAAGTGTTGATTTTGTATCCCATTTAGAGTCTATAAATAGATCTATTGTATTTAGAGTAATGTGTGGTTAGAAGAATAGAAAGAGTGCATCTTCTTTTTGACAAAATGTAGGAAGAGATAGAGACAAAAGGTGTTAAGTGGTGTTGGATAAAGTGAAGTTAAGAGAGATTTGATAAGTGTAAAATTTTGAAGTTGTTAATGAATTTATTATTCATTTCATATAGATGTAATCAAATTTATCAAACTACGTAAACTTTTGTCTTACTAATACAAAAAAGACCCTATAGCAACGATATTTTTAACGATGACCTATGCTGTCCCTACGTCTACAACATTGCACTAATTAAGTGACATGTTGTTGCTACGCGTCATAGCTATATATATAAGTATATATATATCGATAGTATGTCGTTGTTATTTCCCTTTTCTGGTAAAAATAATTGACGGATAGTATTCACGCTAGATATGTATCATTGCTAAATAGTTGAATTCCACTCTGCATATAGGTTGGAACACAAATCCTTTTCTCGTTTAAAAACTGGAAAAGTTTAAGCCAAATCCTCTCTAATTGAAGTGAGATTTTAAAAGGACATACAATTATTTTCCCTTTTTTTTTTTCTGAGTTTTAAAAAAGATTGTAATAGATTTGGATTTGGATCAAGCGTTTGGTTTCAGTAGGTCTGCCTCTGGTATACGGGCAGTGGAGTTGCAACTCTATAACTATAGACGGGTCAAGAAAAAGCCAAGTTTTCTCAACAATCCTTTTAAGGGACTTAAAATACTTGGATTGGCGTTTGCAATACTTCGTTTATTAAACAAAGTAGCATAATTCCAATCTCTGTCATGATAAGCCGTGATTCCAATCTTTGTCATGATAAGGCGTAATGGATTCAGAAATTTATCCTTAACATATAATGTGGAGAATGGTAGGGAAACTTACTTTTGCTAATAGACTTAGAAGAAGAAGAAGAAGAAGAAGTAGTGGTGACCATAATATTCATTTTGGATATATTGCTAGAATGGTCCCTAAATTTTTAAGTTTATGCAAGTTTGGTCTCTAATCTCTCTCTATATATATATACATTTTTTAATAGCTAGAATGGTCCTAAATTATTAAAATGTTATTACAATAGTCATTTCCGATAATTTTTAGACAAAATCTGTTACTAATTTAGTCAAAAGGTGATGCTTACTAATGTCTTCCATCAAAAATTAACAGAAATAACTATTTTAGTAATATTTTATCGAACTAATTAGAAAACAAAAAGATTAAAGACCAAAGTTGTACAAATTTAATACTTTAAGGACTAAATGAGTAATTTACCCTATCATTTTCAACTAAATTCCTGACAAAGACAAGCTCTCTTCTATGATAATCTTATGTTTAGTTCTAATAAATAATTTGTATTGAAATTAAGTGGAGGAGAATTAAGTTAAAAGATTGAGCTCGAATAACAGCTGCATGCATGGCAGTCATGCCGTTCCTTCCTATGATAGAGCAATTGGGGAAAGTCTCCAAAACGGTGAGAGCAAGCAGTGAGGACACCATTTTGGCCATTGTGTATACGATCTTCTTTTTGTGTCTACTCTAAAGACAAGCAGTGCCGGTTATATGCACAGAGAAGCCATTACTGTCTACTCTTATATATATATATATATATATATATATATATATATATATAGGAATAATCTTTAAGACGGTTAGCGTATGTGTCCATTAGACGAATCATAGCCGTTAGATTAGGATCCCTTGCGGATTGATGCAAAGATGAGTTATTGCAAATGAATAGTCAGGAAAAACTCTGCCATGGATTGGGGGTAGGGTTCAAAGGAATACAAGGTCCAGAGGCAAATTAAAGACTTCAAAACAGAGCCATTTATGTGCTGTAGCCATTAATGGTGGTGGTTGGAAATGTGGAATGTTGAGTTTAGTGACTGTAATTGACAACTCTGGTCACGAAATACTAGTAAATATTACGCTCATACATAACATAAAACTTCAAAATAATTCCAGGCAAGGTCACACAACCTGAGTAGATCACAGATAAGGATTTACTCAACAATGTTAGTAAATACTACGCTCATACATAAATTGAGTACAGAGTTGTTATTCTTCCGGTACTTTCAGGCTAATTGCAACTAATCTATTCCTAACAATTGCCCTCAATAAATGCATCAAATGGCTATAAAGAGTCTATCGGCAGTGTGTAAAGTGAAATCCTGCAACAAGACATGTGACCCATAATCACACAAATTTTTACAGTCTCAACCATATTATAGGAAACTAACCAAGCAATCTCATTTATGAGACCTCCAAAGTTTAAGTTATCGATACTAATTAATTATGTTAAAATTCCAGCAACAAAAGAGTTTAGTTTTCATTAAAAAAAAAAAAAAGTTAACATGTATGAAAACAGTTACAAATATTCAGCATGCCATAACTACAAGCCTCCTGAACAATTTTGATTAATCATTATGATAACGATCGTTAATTTTACCATAAAATTATCAAAACTAATAACAATAAATATATCCAAGGAATCAATCTCAATAGTTTTATGTACTGTATAAATATATATAATAACAAAATTTTGATTAAATTCATTTTTATTTCTAATTTACTGCAGCGTTTGGATGTCCCATTCAACTTGATATTATATTCTAATTAAATGAAAGTATTCCAAAATGGTTTGGATTTCTCATAAACCATTATATTCAAATTAAATGTGTATTTGAATTATTTATATTTAAAAAACTTTTCTAATGGGTACTGTGAGAGAGAGAGTATGTGATAAGTTTGGTAAAAGTATATAAAAAGGGGAATAGATGAATAGTAAAATGAGTAGATATACTATTTAAATGGAGGTATAAGAAATATAATATATTGAAAAAACAAATGAATGTTGCATTATATTTAAGTTGATTAGGTGATCCAAATGAGCAGTACATTAATTATATTCAAGTTCCTTTAACAAAAGAATCCCTATCTCAACTTGAGCACAATACCATGCTTTTCACTTGATTTCCCCACAACAATTTGGTTGATTCAAAGAAATTAACAACTAACCGCACTATGAATTTAAGAATATATGACGTCAATTATGTAGGATTCAAACGAATAAATAAATATTCAAGACATCTTAAACCAACAAGAAAATTCAAGACTCGACTTCACCAATCAAAACAGAACATGAAGCTTTGATGTAAATCTCGTAAATTTAAGAAAAATATTGTAAATTTTGTATTCTTAAAAAGCGCTTTTTGTTGTAGCAAGAGATGTTGACTCCATAAGAACATGAATGTTAAGCTTCTATATAATCATGAAATTTTAACATAAAACTTGAGCGAAAATTAACGTAAGGTTCAAATGACAAGATTAACAAGCAAATTTGAGCACAAGTTGCCAAAAATTAAATGTCAAAGAGTCATTGTCATACTTCAAGGCCAAATCTAACCCTCCATCTTAACTTCATGAAACCATGTAACATATTGCAAATAGAAAACAACCTGTCGGGCTAGCTAGTACTAACCTACCCAAATCATTACCCTCTCTCTCTCTCTCTCTCTCTCCACTTTTAAAAAGGTTTGATATTAGATGGGTGATTTAGTAAGTCATGTGCCAACAAAATGGAGATATACCAAATTCTCTTCTATTAGTTTCTCTTTCTACATTTAAAAAAAAAAAAAATTAACCCTCTTAACTAGGGATTGTTAAATAATTTTTTTTTTGGATTGCTTAATTTTGTCAGATATTTGTGTTAACCACTAATTATAATACTATGTAGTTTGTTCTAACGTTAGATTCATGTTTTTTTTTTCTTTTGGTTTAGATGTCCATTGAAAATTAAGCAAATGTTTGACACCAAGGTTTATATCACAATTTACGACTCAATTTTTATCTTTTTCTGAAAAGTTAACATCATTTTTACTATTCACACGGTTACAGTTATAATTTATAACTCAAACTTTAAAAGTCCACAACTTTGCATATACGTACAAGTCCAAATGAGATAACTTTTTTTTTTAACATTGTATAAAATTTCAAGACGAACAAAATAAACTACTTATTAATTTTTTTTTCCGAACACATTTTAAATTTTTATATTTTTTTAACTCCAACAATTCAAGTGCCCCACCAAATATACAACTCAATTGAAACCCAAATTTTACAATCCAAACTTTAACACCAAATGCATGTTAAGAAAATGACTATTCATAGGAGAAATTATTTGGTGATTTCACTGAATAATTTCTCCTATTTGTAGACTCTTTTCGAGAATTCAAAGTTGTGTTGCGTGTACATTAGACAAAGCATTCAGGAGGCTTATTCCCATTTATATCTTTGGAAGTTTTTAAGGGGCCTTTTGGTTTCTGTCTCTCGCTAGTAGTCATGACTTTAAGCTAAGTGGGATTAGTTGAGGACATGATCAAATAAAGAAAATGGGAATCCGTCGATCGGCAAAATCGAGGTCAAGTCAATTTTCTTAGGGAGCAAGGACTAATTTTATTACCAATAAATTGTCTCATCATTTGAAAAAAGTGAACATTACTTTTCGTGCATTTGTGGCCAACAACCAAAATTTGAAATTTTAAGACACATAGTTTAGCAAAATCATTCCATTAAATGAAAAACATGTATATATTTGAGCATATATACATAGTGTACATAAAGTGAGTTCTGAAAGTTCATGTATTTAAATGGCATAATTATTTTACAATTCAAAAGTTGGTCAGGATACAACTTTCCCAATATCCTATAGGAAATGCTCTGCAAAAATTTTAAGAATATATGACGTCAATTATGTAGGATTCAAAGACTACGAATAAATAAATATTCAAGACCCCTTAAGCCAACAACAAAATTCAAGACACGACATCACCAATCAAAACAGAACAGGGAGCTTTGACGTAAATATCGTAAAATTTAAGAAAATAAATTTTGTATCGTTAAAAAGCGCTTTTTGTTGTAGCAAGAGATGTTGACTCCATAAGAACATAAATGTTAAGCTTCGATATAATCAAGAAATTTTAACACATCAAATGAGTGAAACATGAGCGAAAATTAACGTAAGGTTCAATGACAAGATGAACAAGTAATTTGAGCACAAGTTGCCAAAAATTAAATGTCAAAGAGTCATTGTCATACTTCAAGGCCAAAGCAACCCTCCGTCTTAACTTCATGAAACCATGTAAACATATTGCAAATAGAAAACAACCTGTCGGGCTAGCTAGTACTAACCTACCCAAACCATTACCCTCTCTCTCTCTCTCCACTTTTAAAAGGTTTGATATTAGATGGGCGATTTAGTAAGTGCCAACAAAATGGAGATATACCAAATTTCTCTTATATTAGTTTCTCGATCTTTCTACATTAAAAAAAAATTAACCCTCTTAACTAGGGATTGTTAAATATTTTTTTTTTTTGGATTGCTTAATTTTGTCAGATATTTGTGTTAACCACTAATTATGTGTAGTTTGTTCTAACGTTAGATTCATGCACTTGTGGCCATCAACCAAAATTTGAAATTTTAAGACACATAGTTTAGCAAAATCATTCCATTTCATGAAAAACATGTATATATTTGAGCGTATATACATATTGTACATAAAGTGAGTTCTGAACGTTCATGTATTTAAATGGCTTGATTATTTGCAATTCAAAAGCTGGTCAAGATACAACTTTCTCAATATCCTAATGCTCTGCAAAATTTTAACTTCATGATTTGGATATAAATTTTTTTTTTTAATACATATGGGACTTACGACTACATAATTTAAAAAAAAAAAAAAAAAAAAAAAAAAAAAAAAAAAAAAAAAAAAAAAAACAACAACAACAACAACAACACTTGAATATGGGAGTTATCCAGATTTTTTCTTTTTCACTCACTGAACTACTCTAACGGACAATGACTAGAAGTTGGAAATTAATCTGTTATTTTCTTGGACATTCAAAAATGCAGACTCCAGAGTAGCAAAATATTTTACTTCATCATGTATAAGTTTTTAATAATAAGTTAAACATTAAAAGCTAGTGTTTGTTTTGATGTGAATAAATACTAGCTAGTTATGGCCTATATATGTAAGCAATCTTGCGATTATCCATTAGTTCATATATTATTATTGAAACTACCAACACACTATACTAATTATTTACTGGAAGAATGACATGTGGTACTAATAATGTCCAAAAATATTTTATCCAACAAATTATAAAAGAAGAAACATAAAAATAATTTTCAAACAAATATCAGTAATAATTCTTTTAAAAATTAATTTATATATATTTATATAGATATTGCGAATGGACAATGGTAATGGCATTAGGTTAGTTTCTCAATCTGGAACATAGAATAATAATAAAAGACTTATGAAGTCAAGAAGCAAGCTTGACTACTAGGCCACGTAAATATTAAACTAACAATTATTAACTTAATTAATCCCATCGCCCACCCAATTAGGACTAAGCATGACTTTGACGTACGACAGTAAGTCGGCCAAGTCTCTAACGTTTAATATTGCAATTTCCACAACACTTTCCACGTAAAATATCCAACGTCCAATCATATCCCTCTCAGCTACTGCATGGACGGTGATGATCACTTGAACCTGAATCCTCATCACGCCCTTATGGGTCAGAAGGGCTGTGTGGCGGTGGGATGGGAAAGGGTTTGGTGGTTATGATGGTGGGGTTGTCTGAATTTTTTGTTTAAGAAAATTAAAAGCTTTGTCGTTTTATGAATTTTCTTTTCATTGGTATTTTGAGTAGATTATTACGTCAAAATAAAGTGTTAATCGAGAAAACAATATTGATATATTTATTAAATGTGATATAATAATATAAAATACAAGACTTCAATTGTAGGGTATACTTTTTAAATAAAATCAAAATATAGGGTATAAAAAGACAAATAAATTATACCCTATATTTTGATTTTATTTAAAAAGTATATAAATCCAAATTGTAATTTTTCTTTTTATACCCTATATTTTGATTTTATTTAATAAGTATATAAATCCAAATTGTAATGTTTCTTTTTAAGGATATTTTGAGTATTTTTAGGTCAAAATTATGTGTTTGACTAAAAAAAAGATATAAATGTGTTTATTAAATATTATCTGATAGTATAAAAATATAAAATTTCAAAATACAGAGTATATTTTATGAAGACAAACGTACATGATATAAAAATATAAATAAACCTAATTGTAATTCCAATACTAATTTAATTGTTCAACCAAACATTTCAATTAAAATAATCATTCAATCTATTCATTCGTTTTTAGAAATTATTATTCCAATGTTCATGTTCATATTCAATCTATTCACATTCTTATTCCACCGTATTCCTATTGCTATTCCAATACCTATCTTACTCTTGCATTCTATTTATTACAAGATAGGGCAATAAGCTGAAATATTTTTTTTTAATATACGTCAAAATTGAAATTAAAAAAAAAAAGGAGTTTTCCCTGAGTTTTTGAGTATTTTATGGAAATATTTACAAATATCCTAGATATTAACAGATATTGTGGATATTTTTGGATCTTTTGGATATCTAATAGATATTCTAAGAAGAAACATCATTCCCCCCGTTATTTATATCAAGAATATAGATAATTTCGTAGAAATATCGACAATATCATGGACATTTTAATCCACGAATTAGAAGTGCGAGCAATTTTTAATATCACTTATTCTCTCTCTCAATTTATTAACCAGAAATTAGTGCTATTTTCCTTAAAAATTATATACAGCTGATGGTTATGGCATTAGGTTAAGATTCTCAATATGAAAGAGAAATAATATTAAAAATAAAAATAAAAAAATAATTTATGAAGTCAAGAAGAAAGATCAACAACTAGGTCATCATGCAAATCTAGCATGCATTTTGGTTAGTAGGTTTGAGTTGAAATATTTATATTAGAATTATTTAACTTTTTAAAAACTAGTTAAAAAACTTATTGACTTTTAAGAAAAAGATAAAAACGAGTTTTTTTTTTTACTTGTTTTTCTACGTTTTTATGTTTATTTTTAAAATGAAAAATTTTCTTGTTTAAAAAGAATAACCCTCTGTTTGGATGAGAGGTCTAATTTTGAAAATTGAAATTTTTTTGTAAAACTTTGTTTTTCTCAATTTTTTTTCATCATTATCTCATTTTGAAAAGAAAAACCATCTCATTTTTAAACTTACTTAATTTCTACAATATTCTTTTGAAAAAAGAAAGAAATTTTTTAAAATCTTTTCATGATACACAATTCTCAACACAATTTCTTCTCATTGCAAACAACTTTTTGTTTTCAAGAAGAATTTTTTTTTTCACATCCAAGCATCATCTTATTTTCAAAATGAAAAAATTTTCTCATTTAAAAAAAAAAAAGCCTTCTTTTTGAAAATGGACATGCGATCCAAACAAAAAAAAATCTCTTTTGAAAATAAAAACTTAAAACAGAAGAGAGAAATTTTGAATTTAAAAATGTTATTGTACAAAATATGTTCAAAATAAGAAACTCTCAAATTACTTTTTCTAAATATGAAGACTTTTCATTTTCAAAAGAGGTTCTAAATATCATTTTGAAATCAGTAATTTCAAAATAGATGGACTAACACATGAACCAAACAAGTCTCCACAGAAGAAAAGCAGTTAAAACAACTATGTTGACCAACCTATAGAAAGCTCCAAGTCTATTTTCCTATGAAACTGCTTTTCAAGATTTGAGTAATAGACTAATTAATATTTCATTTCTTCATTCACAAGTTGTGATTCCACCAATAATCAGTATAAATGAGAAATCGTCATATACAATGTAAATTACACGTAAAGACATAATTTATACATTCTATAAGATTATTTATGGTGTAATTGTTAATGTCAATGCTACATTTAGTTTTTTTTTAAATTGTAAAAATGGCATATTTGATAATGCTCTAAGTGTTGGGTGGGGTTTGATGTGTAAATTTGTACAAAATTATATGGGATAGAAAGAAAAAAGGAAAAGTCAAAGGGGAATTTAAGAGAGCTATATATTAATTTATACATGGGTTAAAGAGAAAAAAAGAAGAAGTTTTGGAGATAAGCCCCTCCTTGAGCCTTTTTTATGCTCCGTCCCTAGTCCCAATTCTTATGTTGTGTTGCTTTTAACAGTCAATACTAGACTTCCAAGTCAACTTCAAAGCAGGAAAAAAAAAAAAAAAAAAAGACTTCTAAGTCACCAATAAAAAAAAAAAAAAAACCAAAACAAAACAAAACAACTTCTAAGCTTCTATTTGAAAAAATTTTTAGGTTTAAATTGATTAATTTTTTAAAAATTAGTTATAATTTATATTGACTTTTTAGTAAAAAAACAAAAATTAACTTTAGTATTTTGTTTGGTATTCCAATTAGAACTCAAATTTTTTATTTTAATTTTTGTCTTTTTATAAAAAGTTAACAAAAATTATAACTAGTTTTTAAAAAATCAACCAATACTAATTTAAAATTTTTATCTCTAACTAACAAACTAAACGGAGATAATTTTAGATCCGTCATTGTTAATGACCGGTGACTTGTGTTCATTTTTGTTTTTCTACAATTCATTTGAAAGAAAGGCGGTAAAAATCAATTACCAACCTAAAGTCTTCAAAACTCTTACTCTTAAATATATATATATATATATATATATATATATATATAAACATATGTGTGTGTCCCCACAGCCAAATACTTACGGTCTTTTTAATTTCACAGACAAAAAGACTTTCTTTGGCGTTTATTTTCAGAAAAAAATTATGGTCACAATGATCATCTCTTGTGTGCTCTTTCTCGCAATCACTTCTTCTCCACTGCTTTCTGCTTCAAAAATCGATCATCTTACTCTGATTGCAGGATCATCACTCTCTGCTCAACAGCCAGACCTCGACGTTTTGACCTCGCCGAACGACGTTTTCTCGGCGGGTTTTCATCCCGTCGGGAAAAATGCATATTGCTTTGCAATATGGTTCACCGAGCCATCTTACAACAGTAGTCGCACCACAGTTTGGATGGCGAATCGTGACAAGCCAGTCAACGGAAGAAGCTCGAAATTAACCCTCCTCAAGACTGGTAATCTTGTATTAAGCGACGCTAGTCAGATCAGTACTACTGTTTGGGAAACTACCACCTTCTCCCACTCGCTTTCGCAGTTGCACCTTGAGGACACCGGCAACATGGTTCTACGTAATTCTGACGGCGACGTTTTATGGCGGAGCTTCGATTCACCAACAGACACCCTTCTCCCAGAGCAACCACTCACTAGGTTAGGAAAGCTTGTCTCGTCGA
The DNA here is from genome assembly GCA_025413025.1 of Ficus hispida. NCBI lineage: Eukaryota > Viridiplantae > Streptophyta > Magnoliopsida > Rosales > Moraceae > Ficus > Ficus hispida. The sequence goes on along the minus strand of CM046368.1, from coordinate 12,201,175 downwards.
GAAGCCAGACGAATTTTTCCTCTAGCTTCTATCAGTTTGTCTTCGGTAGTGACAATACTCTCCGTCTTATTTACGACAATTTTCAGTTTTCAAGTGTTTACTGGCCGATGCCTGTAGATCGAAGGATTCAACTGTACCCGTCCAGTAAGGTCCCGAACGCCATGCTTGATTCCTTGGGCAATTTCAGTTCGTCCGACGGGTTTTCGATTTTGTCCAATGATTATGGTGTGAAGATTCAGAGAATGTTGAGGATTGATTCGGATGGTAATCTTAGATTGTACAGCCGAAAGAACCAAGGAGAGAAATGGGCTGTAACATGGCAAATCTTTAAGGGTCCTTGCAGGATTCATGGCCTCTGCGGAGCTAATAGCTTTTGTAGCTATAGTCCTGATTCCGGTAGAAAATGTTCTTGCCTTCCTGGACATAAGATGAGAAATCTTACTGATTGGTCTTACGGATGTGAACCGGAATTTACTCTTTCCTGCAGCAAAATGGAGTCTAGCTTCCTCAAGATCTCCAACACCGAGTTCTATGGGTATGATTACGGCTTCTACCAGAACTACACCTTACAAGCTTGCATTGATTTATGCTTGGAGTCGTGTGACTGTGTGGGATTCCTATACGGGTATGTTTCACCCTATTTTTACTGCCACGTCAAGAAAAATGGGTATCTTCGTAATGGATTCCAAGCACCGAACTTATTCGGAATCATATACTTGAGGGTTCCTAAGACTCATCACCTCCTTTCTTTCAAGAAATCTAACGAAAAATTCGAGTTAGATTGCTCAAATAACACGATCACCACTCAAATTCGAGTTAGCCATGCCAGTGTTTTTGTTAAATCCATGCTTTGGTTAGCTTGTGGTGTGGGTGTAGTTGAGGTCATTTGTATTATTTGTGTCCGGTTTTTACTAGTAAGAGCCCGAAAAAGCTCTAGTGAAGAGACGGGAACTGAAGCCCTAGCAGCGACTGGATTCAAGAGATTTAGCTTCGCCGAGCTAAAGAAGGCTACTCGCGGTTTCGCGGAGGAGATTGGAAGAGGCGCCGGGGGAGTTGTTTATAAAGGCATCCTCTCCGATTTCGGGATCGCAGCGATCAAACGACTTGGTGAAACCTACCAAGGAGAAGCCGAATTTCTAGCAGAGGTTAACATCATTGGGAGGGTAAACCACATGAACTTGATAAGAATGTGGGGGTACTGCTCCGAGGGAAAGCACAGGCTTTTGGTATACGAGTACTTGGAACACGGTTCCCTCAGGGAAAACTTATCGACAAAAGTCCTCGATTGGAAAAGGCGATACGAAATTGCGCTAGGAACCGCTAGAGGCCTCGCGTATTTGCACGAAGAGTGCTTGGAGTGGGTTCTGCACTGCGATGTCAAGCCTGAGAACATACTAGTAGGCTCCGATTACCAACCGAAGGTAGCGGATTTTGGGTTGTCGAAGCTACTGAATAGAGGAGGGCGTTGCAAGGCGAGCTTCTCGAAGATTCGAGGAACGAGAGGTTACATGGCTCCGGAGTGGGTTACAAACCAGTCGATCACATCGAAAGTCGATGTTTACAGCTATGGGATTGTTGTGTTGGAGATGTTGAGTGGAGGAGCCCAATTGTGAATGAAGAAGATGATGGGATTGTGGAGACTCAAAGTAGAGCTCTAGTTGCTTGGGTGAGGGAGAAGGTTAATGAAATTAGCGATGGAAATAATATGGAATATTCTTGTGTGGGAAAGATCATGGAAAGTTGGATAGAAGGTGAATATGATAAGGAGAAGATGCGAGTTTTGTTGGGAGTTTCTCTGAAATGCGTGGAGGAAGACAGAGACCAAAGACCCACCATGAGCCAAGTTGTGGAGATGCTTCAAGGTCATTAGTCATTGGCTTTACACAACCATCTAGTTTTCATGTTTTGTATTAAACTTTATATTTTTATTTGTGCAATAATTGGGTTAAAGGGGGTTACTCTATATATATATATATATATATATATATGTATATATCTCCTTTTAACTTCTTGTAGTAAATTTCCAGTGTGTGCTCATAAAATATTTCCAGTACTAAATATTTCCAGTGTGGTTATATTTTTAAGGTTTTTTTTTTTTTTTTTTTTTTAATTTGAGGATCGTGAAGGAGTTGAGTGCTCCACGTTTTGTGAAGGAGTTGAGTATTGAATTACTAATATAGACTATAACTGAAAGCACATGGATAAAACTTTTGGGCCATTTGGATGGAATGTCTAAACTTGACATTTTTAGATTAATTTTTATCTTTTCTGAAAAATGGATAAAAATTATAATTATTTTTTTAAAAGTTAATTAATTCCAATATCAAAATTCTTTTAATAACCTCGGTTCCAAACGCACCCAATTTTGAACATTTTGTCCAATGATTGGAATAAAGGGGTTTAAATCTCCCTAAACTTCGAGTACATTTCCAGTGTGTACCCATGAAATATTTCCCCTTTTTAATGCCTTGAATTTGTTGGCTCCAATTTCTTGTTTTGTTCCGGAACTTTGGTTAACATTTTAACCTGCAAAAAATAACAATATGTACAACACTCATATCATATCTGACAACAACGACAAATTGAAGTAACGACAATGCACACAAAAACGACAACGAAAGTTAAGGACGCCTACATTTGTCATTGAACAAATGAAATTTAAGTACGTTAACAAGTTTTTACGTATAAAGCTACGACACCAATTAGGAAGACGACAACATACATGATTGATGACGATCGCGACATGTTTCTCAAACAAAAATAACTCATAAATAATGACTTGGAAACAAATATGTTGTTAAATGGAATGGCCAGCACGTCACATGAGTAAATAGCACAAAATGAAGAATTAATGGACTTAAATTAAATGAGCTGGGTCGGGCTGAACTGACTCGTTTGATTTCTTTAATAGATGATTATTCTGTTCAAAATTGGATGTGACACATGAATTTGAGGATAAAATATTGGATCTCCTTTTAGAGGAAAGAAGCTGAATGCTTCCTTGATATTTAAAATACATATATTTGTGCACCTATATATATAAATATGTCTATTCATGTATATGTTACAATTTCCAAGACCCAATATGAAGCTTCGAGCGGCAACACTGTCAACTCTATCTGCATTTACTTTTATCAAAAAATAATTATTAACTACAACATTGGTTTGCATATAACAACCTGTTACATTTTATATTTAAAAAAAAAAAAAAAGAGAGAGAGAGAAAAAAAAAAAAAAAAAAAAAAAAAAAAAAAGAAACAAACAACAAACGAGAACAACTTATTATTTAATTTTTCTGGCCTTTTCTCAGTAGAGACAACTTTGAAATATCGCTTCCCTAGATTGGTACTCGATATGATGTCAGTATTGCGTGTTTTTCGTTGTAATAAACCTGTGCATTTACTCGGAGATTTTGTGCATTTTAGTCTTGACTAGACCTAGATCATCCCGAGGGAACAATTGCAGATTCATCCACT
>CM046368.1:12164421-12197599 GCA_025413025.1 Ficus hispida | reverse complement strand
CTCGAATAACAGCTGCATGCATGGCAGTCATGCCGTTCCTTCCTAAGACAGAGCAATTGGGGAAAGTCTCCAAAATGGTGAGAGCAATTTGGTGATACCCTCCGTCCACAGCCATGAAGAGAGGGGACTCTCCTGTGTTGTTCTCGAAACAAGACAAATTCGGGTCTTCCTCTATCAGTAACTTGGCAACACCGTAGTGACCGTTCTCCACAGCTTCGTGCAGTGCTGTGTTTTTCTTCTCATTCTCTATTCTGAGCAGATTTCTGTAGCCTCCTTCGACATCTATCCCTCTCGCATGTTCTATTAGACGGGTTGCAAAATCCAATTTCCCTAACCTCGCGGCAATATGTAATGGTGTGTCGCCTCTCGCATTTTGTTCGTATGCCTTTGATGGGTAGTAAAGTAGGAAGGGATCTAGCTTCTCTGTGGGGCTTTTGTGGTACTTTGCTGCAACATGAAAAATGTTGTTGCCTTGGCCCTTAGTTATCTCGTCAGGACTTAATTGATCGCCTGGGAAATGTTCCTTCCAACCATGTTCAAATACGGTCCTCGTTGGAGTGTGGACTAAGTCTTCCATTTCAGCGTTTAGCCTAACGACAATAAATGATACAGAAAAATAAAATCAAACAAACAAACCGGATTTCAAGCAAAGTCAATAAGACTTTTCTTTGGTAATGACACAGCAATATGTCAACAAGCATTAATAGGCAGGGTCTTTCTTACCACAGGGGAAACGATCATGGAAAATTGATGATTTGAAACAAAGTTAACGCAATTATGGAAAATCAACGGGGATTAGAGGATCATCTCGTTGGGTAGAGGATTTTTCCAATCACAATTCGTATAGGTGAAGGAAATAAAAAACAATGTATGGGCAATGGGATCTTGCTTAATTAAGCCGGGAATTTTACGGTTGCAACCATGGGACCCCAAATTTCAATCCTTTTAAGCAAAAGACCACTAAAACTCAGGTGTGGGTTTGGTTTATGATTTGGCATGGGTTTATTGGGATACTCAAATTCTTTTTGAGATTGCTTTTGTGATAGGCACGCCGTTAACAAGAACACTGAAGAAGGAAACTCTGTGCATTATGTCTGGGTTCTCATTGACGCTGATCTTGCAAAAGATTTGGAATACATCGTCCTAGTGGAAAGAGCTGGTAGTTCGATTTTTACTGGATATTAGAACCTTGCAGAACCGTAGAGCTGGTAGTTCTACGCTAATGGCATTAGGATAGTTTCTCAATCTGGAACATGGAATAATAATAAAAGACTTATGAAGTCAAGAAGCAAGCTTAACAACAAAGCCACGGAAATATTAAACTACAATTATTAACTTAATTAATCCCACCGCCCATCCAATTAGGTCTAAGCATGACTTTGACGTACGACATTAAGTCAGCCAAGTTTCTAACCTTTAATATTGCAATTTCCACAACACTTTCCACGTAAAATATCCACCGTCCAATAATCCCTCTCAGCTACTACATGGACGGTGATGATCATTTGAACCTGAATCCTCATCACGCCCTTATGGGTCAGAAGGGTGCGTGGTAGTGGGTGGGAAAGGGTTGGGTGGTTATGATGGTGGGGTTGTCTGAATTTTTTGTTAAGAAAATTAAAAGTTTTGTTGTTTTATGATTTTTCTTTTCATAGTATTTTGAGTATTATTACGTCAAAATAAAGTGTTAATGAAGAAAAAAAAATTATTGATATAGTTATTAAATGTGATGTAATAATACAAAATGCATGACTTCAAATGTAGGGTATATTTTTTTAAATAAAATCAAAATATAGGGCATAAAAAGATAAATAAATCCAAAATTTTTCCTTTTAAGGATATTTTGAGTATTTTTAGGTCAAAATTATGTGTTGACCAAAAAGAGATATAAATATGTTTATTAAATATAATCTGATAGTATAAAAATATAAAATTTCAAAATGCATGCAGAGTATATTTTATGAAGAAAAGCAAAATGCATGATGTGGAAATATAAATAATTCTAATTATAATTCCAATACTAATTCCATTGTTCAACCAAACATTGCAATTAAAATAATCATTCAATCTATTCATTCGTTTTTAGAAATTATTATTCCAGTGTTCATATTCATATTCAATCTATTCAAATATTTTATTCCACCGTACGTATTCCTATTCCTATTCTTATACCTATCTTACTCTTGCATTCTATATATTACAAGATAAAGCAACAAGCGGAAAGCAAACACTAGAACTTCTAGGGTCAATATTACATTAACTCATGGAGGAGATGCAAATGAACGCAAAGGCGTACTACCACGCTTCGTCTGAGAGAGTCAAACAATCGGCAAAAGAGTCTTTCGACCAGATGGACAGCAACAAAAATGAACGAGTAAAAGTCGTCTAGTACTTGCCGTTCATGAACGTTACTTTTCATGCACTTGTGGCCAACAACCGAAATTTGAAATTTTAAGACACATAGTTTAGCAAAATCATTCCATTTAACGATAAACTTTATATAATTGAGCATATATACATATTGTACATAAAGTGAGTTCTGAAAGTTCATGTATTTAAATGGCATAATTATTTTGCTATTCAAAAGTTGGTCAAGCTACAACTTTCTCAATATCCTATAGGAAATGCTCTGCAAAAGTTTAACTTCATGATTTGAATATAACAATTTTTTTTAATACATATGGGACTTACGATTACATAATAAAAAAAAATGAAAACACTTCAATATGGGAGTTCTTGTCCAGATTTTTTCTTTTTCACCCACTGAACTACTCGAACGGACAATGACTAGGAGTTGGAAATTAGTCTGTTATATTTCTTGGACATTCAAAAATCCAGACTCCGGATTGGCAAAATATTTTACTTCATCATGTAAGTTTTCAATAATAGGTTAAACATTTGAAACTAGTGTTTGTTTTGATGTGAATAAGTACTAGCTAGCTATAGCCTATATATGTAAGCAATCAAGTTGCGATTATCCATTATTTCATATATTATTATGTAAACTACCAACACACTATACCAATTATTTACTGGAAGAATGACAAGTGGTACTAATAATTGTCCAAAAATATTTTATCCAACAAATTATAAAAGAAGAAACATAAAATAATTTTCAAACAAATAGTACTATTAATTCTTTTAAATATATATATATATATATATATATATATTGCTAATGGACAACGGTAATGGAATTAGGTTAGTTTCTCAATCTGGAACATGGAATAATAATAAAAGACTTATGACGACAAGAAGCAAGCTTAACAACTAAACCACGGAAATTAAACTACAATTATTAACTTAATTAATCCCACCGCCCATCCAATTAGCATGCTTCAATTACATTGAAACCTATTAACTAACTCTTCTTATTTTATCATACACAACTCACTGAATTAAGAATTCAACCACAAATGTAAGCAAAGTAAGAAAAGAGAAAGACAAATTACAAAGAAATCTCTTCACAAAAGCAAAGAACCAACAACTTGGAAAAAAAAAAAACGTACTGTCTTTATCAAAAAAAAAAAATTATCATTTAAACTTTAGTATCACATTACAATTTAGTAAATACGAATAACCAGCTTTCTGCCAAAAAAAAAAAAAAAAAAAAAAAAAGGAACCTTCCCTAATAAAGACAAATATTGACGTTTACTTTGTCCCACAACGAAGTCAATTACACTAGTCGTTCTCACCGTAAGTCATGAGCCGGCTTACTGGCTGAAAGATACGCATGTATTAGACTACTTCTTTTCCTCAAATATATATATTTAGGCACACACATATATTGTAACGACCCGCCTAGCACAGGCCGCTACTGTACATACATATTTACATAACGCATTTATACGAATCATACTTACTTATTTAACGAGAACAGTGGAAATTTTTTTTATATGGCGCATACGAGCGAATAGCAATATATAAAAACGTTGTTCGAATAACAATTATTATATATGAAAAGGCAAAACGCGTAGTGACTTTATTTTCCACATTTCACAGCTCGCCCTGCCACGTTCTCCCATCTTGCATCAACAGTTGCCCGTAGGTTGCTTACCTAGAGCATAGACGTAAGACAATGAGCTTTCGCTCAGCAAGTATAACTACTAAACCGCGACACAATACAAACTTAACCTATCATAGCACATCTTGACTTAACATATCATGGCATATCATATCATGTCATAACTTAACTCATCGTAACATAACATATCATGTCATAACTTAACATAGCATCACATAATATAAGCATGAACCGATTATGCTCTTATTATGCTCTCTTATTCATTCTTAACTTACTTTCATAACTTATCTTGCTTATGGGCCCCTTATCATGAGTGTACATACCGGGCGCCCAACTATGGAGTGGTTGGGGTGGCCAGTCCATTTCCAACTCAAACCATAGTTCAACCCGACCTACGAGTGGGTCGGTACGACACAGGCAACTTGCTTGCTTTCTTACTTTCCTTTCATCATGTCATTCTTAATCTTGTTCTTGTTATAAAAATTAGTGAGCATGCCTCGTGATGTCACTTATACATAAATCATGTCATTATTTTAGCATAACTTACATCATGAACTTAGCATATCTTAAATCATATTCTAACATCATACAATTCTAGCATATAACATACATCATAACACACATCAAACATGCTTCATAGCATCCATCAAACATACTTAGGCAAATATCACAATAAAGCCTATGCTGTAGGCGGAGTTGTACTTACCTCATCTACTATGTCCGGGGTTATGCTGCTCCACGTCCGGATACAACTGCAGGCTGCCTCCTGCTTGAATGAAGGACATAGGTAAGAGTCTGTGGTCATTACCAAAAAATGTTTGTGACCTAACCAACATGCATACATAGTCTTAGTTATACGTCCCCTACACAAGATATCTTACTTGGTTACAATAAGTAACCCCATTGTTCAAGACTAACCCAAACATTAATTATAACTTATTAGGTTACATTGGGCAACCTCATGTACTAAGCCCACATCCATACAGGTAGGGTTAGGTTACTATCCTAACCTTGGGCCCATGTCTTAACATTCTTGGTCCATAATCCATTGGGTTATTACAAATAACCCTAGATCTTAGCTCATCATATTTTTGGTATCTCATTGGGTTATGTTGGGTAACCCTTGAGGTGATAAACCTTGGTCAAACTTGATCAACCAAAGTCAACCTTCTATGGGTCAAACTTGGGCTTTGGGGGCCAAGCCCAATAACTCGGGTATCCTTCCCGGTTACCATCCGTTACTGTCTTGCTACTTATTTTTGGCTTTAAAAATCCCTTTTTCCTTTGTCTTGGAAAATTTGGTGAATTCAGTTCAAAAATCCTTTGCTTAACTTATAAAAATTCATGGTTCTTAAAGTGGGGTCTTATAAAAATTGTTAAGGGCTGAAAATTGCCATTGCAACAGTTTTCACAGTTAAAACATTGGGGGTTGATGAAAAATACAGTTTTTCTGCATTGCTTTAGAAAATTCTGTGCAGGAATTTCCTTTTTCCTGCACAGTTCTTAGAAATCCATTTCTATTTAAAAATATGTATTGAATTTGAAAAATTTGTCTTCACAAAAGTTTTAGCTCTCAAAAAATCCTACAACTTTAGTGTTTTGAGGAAAACCCAGTTCGGACTTTAACATGCCCTTATTCCTTGTTGAACTCACCTGGCCGTGTATGAATCTTGGGTACTGTCAGGCTCGGATTTTCATAAAAACCGAGGCCGTTGGAGCTTCATTTTGGAAAACCATCCATGTTGCTCCCTAGATAAAACCGTTCGCTACAACTTTCATGTTTTAAGTTTTCTCAAATTCGGACTCTAAAGACCTCAAATTTCATTTTCCAGAAAACTGGCCAGTTTATATCCGAACTGGTAGTTTTCGTTCTTAAATTCGTTTCTCGTCCTAATACGCGTACACTACCTCAACCGACCACAGCGGGAGTCTAAGATCACACATGCAGCGTTTCTAACGTTCCAATCCAACATTCATGTGACCCAATCATGTCCATGCAAACCAACAACGAAAATGCACCACCTAGGGTTTGCATGGTTCTAGATTCATTCAAACCATTCCATCCATGTCTTATCACTAGTACAGAATGTGGATACCACGACGGTTTTTAGCCGTCGTGGTAATATTTCTACGACGGTTTTCTAACCGTTGTGGAATTCATAGTCGTGGAATCTTTTTAGATTCTACGACGGTTTTTTACCCGTCGTGGAATAGGCAAAAAATGGGGCCTAAATATGGACATTTAAGAACATACCACGACGGTTTTATACAAAAAAACCGTCGTGATAGGCGGACCTACCACGATGGTTTTTTTTTTTTGAAAAACCGTCATGGTAGGTCCGCCTATCACGACGGTCAGAAAAACCGTCGTGGTAGGGTCCACAAAAAATAAAAAAAAATTTGTGAATTCATTTCATTTCCCACGGGTGGCAAATCCGGAAAATTTATCTCACAAAATCAACATTTTTTATGGAAAATTCTCAAATCCAAGCATTACCCAATCAATTTTAAAGCAATCCAAATCACAACGACAATCAACAATCACCGAAAAGATGGATTTTGGACATTTTTCTACGGAAAATTCCCAAATCAACATTTTGGAAGGAACATTGTGGATTTTTGACATTTTGGAAGGAAATTTCACAATCAACAACCACAATCAACAAGATCAACATTTTAGACGAAAAATTCCCAAATCCGTGCCTTACCCAAGCAAGATACATTTTAACTTACCGGATTGTTGAGCGTGGATACGGGCGGAGTGGTAAAGAATGTAGGGGACGGAGGAATAGCGGCGAGAGGGATAGGGAAAAATGCTCGGAGTTAGAGAGAGAGGGAGGTATGGCGGCTAGAGAGAGAGGGAAAAAGGCTCGGAGTTAGAGAGAGAAAGAGGAATGACGGCGAGAATGTAGAGAGGAAGCGGAGAGAGATAAATGGAGGGAGGATATGGGCGACTTTGGGTTTGGAGTTAGAGTTTATATTAGAGAGTGAAAAAGTCTCGGAATGTAATAGGGTGGGAAAGATGATTTTTGTTTTGGGTTTTAATATACGCGCTCCAAAAAGTTGAACAATTTCAAAAATTTTCAAAATTCCCGCATTCATACCTACCACGACGGTTTTTTTGAAAAAACCGTCGTGGTAGGATGAAAATTAAAAAAAAAAAAATTTTTTGAATTTTAAAAAAAAAAATTTTGAATTTTTTTGACCTTCTACGACGGTTTTTTGGAAAAACCGTCGTGGAAGGTCAAAAAATTCAAATTTTGATCTACCACGACGGTTTTTCCAAAAAACCGTCGTGGAAGGTCGAAAAAATTCAAAAAATTTTTTTTGAAAAATTCCCTCATTCGTACCTACCACGACGGTTTTTGTAAATCGTCGTGGTAGCTAATTTTTAAATTTTTTTTTTAAATTCAACGACGGTTTTTTTTTTAATTAAAAAAATTTTTTTTATCAAAATTTTAATTAAGATACCACGACGGTTTTTTGTAACCGTCGTGGAAGCTTCGGCTTCCACGACGGTTTTCGGAAACCCTGTTCCGCTCCGTGTTTTTGCCGCATTTTCCACGACGGTTTTTAAAAAACGGTCGTGAAAGCTCTGTCGTGGAATCTACATTTTGTAGTAGTGTATTCTAGCAACCTAACATACCATTCTAAATCATGTTTGAACATATTTGGGGGACATACAACCCATCAAACATCTAGCATGCAACCCTATTGATCAAACAAGCATAAGCATATAACAAATCAAAGCTCAAAAATCAAACCACCCTTAACCTAATCAAGCACCACCTACAAAATCCTAAACTAGGGAAATAATATAAATTGAGTTTATGCACTTACAACTTTCAACTTGAAATACATATAAATTTCAAATTGAAACTTAATTAAAGAGTTTAGGGCTATGGGAGAGTTACCTTGATCAACCCTAGGAGTTGTTAGGGTTTGGGTTTGAAAATCTCTCCCCCCCCCTTAGTTTCTTCTAACAACCGGCCTTCTCCCTCCAAGGGCCACCAAAAATTTTTCTGGCCACTCAGTTGGTTCTCACAAATCTGGCCAAACTTCCTAACACTTCTTTTCTTCACTTTTCTCTTTCCCTTTCTTTCTCTCCCACAACTAGCCCTTTGGCCTCAAATGGATACCAAAATTTTTTTTCCAAACTTTTCCTTATGTTCTAGCTCAAATCCGACCACTCCCCTTAAATTTCCCCTTTGAGTTTTTGATCTTCTCTCTTCTCTCTTACCTTCCCTATGCTCGGTTTTTGAGAGGAAAAATGGGCAAGGTTTTGCTAGATTTTCCAAATTTTGTGAACAAAAATGACCACCACCTCACACCTATTTATAGGTATGGGAAAACTTCTTAAATTTGTCAAAAAGTCCTTAAAGAAGCAAGAAATTGCACAAAAGGGTGCATAGGTGGCCGGCCATGGCGTGTCTAGAACACTCCATAATACTTTCCAATTTTTTGTTTAATTGATTATGATGTCATAATTGTGGGATTAGGTGATATAAGCATCATTAGGGCTTGTTTGGCCTTCTTACTTAGTATGCAGTCCATTTTTAAGCTATCACAGATATTTCCAATACTGTATTCACTAATACACAGTACTGTTATATTATACTGCAGTCCAAAATTTATCTATGTAAAAATGGACTGTATAAAATTTTTTCTTATTTCTTTAAGCCCTTTAGCCCTTAATTTCTAACTTGGTGTGCTTGATTTTTCTATGGTGGTATTAAATCCTATTCATACTATCTTGCCCGTAAAAACTGTTTTCGCAGTATATTTCCATACTACTTTGCCATAATACTGTATAGTCATTTTCTTTGACCATTTTAGTCAAACTTTGACTTTCTTGGTCAACTTTGACTTTTCTTGGTCCAACTTTAACCAACATAAATCATATAATTTTTCATCCCTTTTTACTCAAAAGGTCACATGCTAGTCTAAGCAATCATTTTTTAGTCTTAGAAAATCATAAGAACTCACAAAATTTCACAAAAAAAAAAAAAACTCTTGATCGAGCTTTTTCATAATTACTTTCATGGCACATATTAAATTTCTTTAAAAGGAAATAGTAATATCGAAAAACTAGGCATTATATATATATATATATTATATATATATATTTTATTAAGTTATGCCTACACCCACAATAATCTAAATTTTTGGATTAGATGAATATTTAAACTTGATTTAAACTTTGTTTTTTGACACTATTGGATAAATAGGCACAGTCAGAGACTACAAATCAAGAAATCTCTTTAAGACGGTCAGCTGAAACTGAGACAACCAGTCTAATGGCAATGATGGCCGCGAAAAAAACCGTGAGTTCCCTTCTTCTTCTTAATTGGGATAAGTAAAAAATTAATTATCTGTTATTGTTATCGAAATGATTTCATATTGTTGAAATATATCTTTCCAAATTAAGTAATATTATAAAAATAAAAACATGAATTATATATAGTTTTATTTTTTTGAAAAAAACCACACGCAAACACACACATAATTGAGTAAATTGCCAATTTTGGGTGTTGTGTGTGGTTGAATCACCGATAGCTAGATATTAGAAACTCCTTGAATCCCGCGAGTCTAGGGTGAATCGCGTGATATACGAGGGATTTGTTGTGGCAATCGTGTGTTATTTTCATGATATTTAAAAAATATAAAATTGAACAATTTTGTTAAGATCTCGTGTTTTCATGAATGAAGAGTTTTTTCCCCGTATTTCTTGATTTTTAGTTTGTTTTTATGTGGAAATGTCCTCATTTCAAGCAATAAAGTTTTCGTTTGAAAACAACTAATAGTTCAAGGTGGTTTCATATGTATCACAAACGGAAGGAACTAAAAGAAAAAAGTTTCTTATGGATTGTACAAATGAAAACAGCTAAGATGAAAAAACATTAAAAGATTTTTTTTTTTTTGAGGTAATCGCAAGTTTATTTCATTTTATTTATTTGCAAGGTTTTTTCAATCTTAAAGAAATTTAAATATACAAGAATAATTTTTAAAATAAAATATGAATTTATTTGAAGTTAATTGATTATTATAAAGGATTTCTTTGGGAAAGATTACTATAAAAGATATAAATGAAATATTTATGGTAATTTTAATTTAACAATAAGATAATACTTATTAAGAAAAAGAAACCTAAAACAAAAAAATGATATAGATAAAGTACCAAAATATCAAATTTTAATTGAACGAGTATATCATATAAACATGATGACGTGATACACCCGGTACACTAAATCATTTCTCATGTGCATATATCTTATCTTGTTGTCGGCAGCCAAGTATTTATCGTTTTTTTTTAATTTCACCGCGGAAAAGACTTTTCTTTGGTGTGTATTTTTCACAAGAAATCATGGTCACAATGATCATCTCTTGTGTGCTCTTTGTCGCAATCACTTCTTCTCCACTACTTTCTGCTTCAAAAACCAATCACCTTACACTCATTGCAGGATCATCCGTCACTGCTATCATTCGGTACACTAACCTTTTTTTTTTTTTTTAAATCTTATTTATAGGTTTCTTAAATATAGTAAAGCACTGATAGCGTAGAAAATTAGCATGCTTCAATTACATTGAAGCCTATTAACTAGCTCTTCTTATTTTATCATACACAACTCACTGAATTAAGAATTCAACCACAAATGTAAGCAAAATAATAAAAGAGAAAGACAAATTACAAAGAAATCTCTTCACTAAAGCAAAGAACCAACAACTTGGAGAAAAAAAAAAAAACTTACTGTCTTTATCAAAAAAAAAATTATCATTTAAACTTTAGTATCACATTACAATTTAGTAAATACGAATAACCAGCTTTCTGCCCAAAAAAAAAAAAAAAAAGGAACCTTCCCAAATAAAGACAAATATTGACGTTTACTTTGTCCCACCACGAAGTCAATTACACTAGTCGTCCTCACCGTAAGTCATGAGCCGGCTTACTGGCTGAAAGATACGCATGTATTAGACTACTTCTTTTCCTCAAATATATATATTTAGACACACACATATATATTATTATTTTATTAAGTTATGCCTGCACCCACAATAATCTAAATTTTTGGATTAGATGAATATTTAAACTTGATTTAAACTTTGTTTTTTGACACTATTGGATAAATAGGCACAGTCAGAGACTATAAATTAAAGAATCTCTTTAAGACGGTCAGTTGAAACCGAGACAACCAGTCTAATGGCAATGATGGCCGCAAAAAAACTATGAGTTCCCTTCTTCTTCTTAATTGGGATAAGTAAAAAATTAATTATCTGTTATTGTTATCGAAATAATTTCATATTGTTGAAATATATCTTTCCAAATTAAGTAATATTATAAAAATAAAAACATGAATTATACATATTTTTATTTTTTGAAAAAAACCACACGCAAACACACACATAATTGAGTAAATTGCCAATTTTGGGTGTTGTGTATGGTTGAATCACCGATAGCTAGATATTAGAAACTCCTTGAATCCCGCGAGTCTAGGGTGAATCGCGTGATATATGAGGGATTTGTTGTGGTAATTGCGTGTTGTTTTCATGATATTTAAAAAATATAAAATTGAACAATTTTGTTAAGATCTCGTGTTTTCATGAATGAAGAGTTTTTTTTCCCCCTATTTCTTGATTTTTAGTTTGTTTTTATGTGGAAATGTCCTCCTTTCAAGCAATAAAGTTTTCGTTTGAAAACAACTAATAGTTCAAGGTGGTTTCATATGTATCACAAACGAAAGGAACTAAAAGAAAAAAGTTTCTTATGGGTAGTACAAATGAAAACAGCTAAGATGAAAAAACATTAAAAGATTTTTTTTTTGAGGTAATCGCAAGTTTATTTCATTTTATTTATTTGCAAGGTTTTTTCAATCTTAAAGAAATTTAAATATATGAGAATAATTTTTAAAATAAAATATGAATTTATTTGAAGTTAATTGATTATTATTAAGGATTTATTTTGGGAAAGATTACTATAAAAGATTTAAATGAAATATTTACGGTAATTTTAATTTAATAATAAGATAATACTTATTAAGAAAAAGAAACCTAAAACAAAAGGATGATATAGATAAAGTACCGAAATATCAAATTTTAATTGAACGAATATATCATATAAATATGATGGCGTGATACATTCGGTATACTAAGATATTTCTCACGTATATATATCCTATCTTGTTGTTGGCAGCCAAGTACTTATGGTCTTTTTAATTTCACTGCGGAAAAGACTCTTCTTTGGTGTGTATTTTCACAAGAAATCATGGTCACAATGATCATCTCTCGTGTGCTCTTTGTCGCAATCACTTCTTCTCCACTACTTTCTGCTTCAAAAATCAGTCATCTTACTCTCACTGCAGGATCATCCATCACTGCTATCATTCAGTGCACTAACTTTTTTATTTTTAATTGGTTTCTTAAATAAAGTAAATCACTGATAGTGTAGAAATTTAATATGCTTCAACTACATTGAAACCTATTAACTAAATCTTCTTTTATCATACACAACTCACTGAATTAAGAAATCAACCACAAATGTAAGCAACATAAGAAAACAGAAAGACAAATTACAAAGAAATCTCTTCACAAATGCAAAGAACCAGTAACCGGGGAAAAAAAATCTTCTGTGTTTATCAGAAAAAAAAAAAAAAAAAAAAAAAAAAAAAGAGAATTATGCTTGAAACTTTAATATCACATCACAATTTAGTTAATAAGAATAACGAGCATTCTGCCAAAGAAAACTCTTCCTTGCCTCCCTGATAAAGACAAATATTGACGTTGCTTTGGACCAGCTTGTTGGCTGAAAGACATGCATGTGTTAAGACTACTTTTCCTCACACGCACGCACACACACACACGCACGCAAGCACAAGCGCGCACACACACTGTTGTTCAATTTGAACACTCGCAAGTATACGAGTCGTACAAGTAATAAAGTGTACACAATTGTACTGATATCATCCCTCGAGGATTAAATCACCAAAAATAGCAAGTAAAAGCTATTTTAACACCAAACAAGCTATGAAATAAAATAAGCTGAATTGGAATTTCACTAAAAATTATGTAACAATTCAAAACAAAGCAAAAGCAAACAAAACTAATGAAAAGAACGGGATTGCAGTTGAGTTTGGGAAACCAATGGATTAAACAAGCTAAGACACCTAATTTCACCTTCGTTGCAGGTCTGCTACACGAATGCTACTAGAATGCTATAGCATGCTCTGCGTCTGTTAACCAAACCTCTGTTTTGATACATAAAAATCTTCCGAATTATTATGGCTAATTCCTCAAACCTTTTTCAACATATTCCTATGTGAATCCAGCTCTTAGAATGCAATTTTAATGCTCGGGTCTTGTGGGTTATGCAAGATGAACAATATATTCCTATACTATTCACAAATCAATAAACCTAGACAAGCATATTGAACTTGCATCATCCATGTTATTTCCAACTTAAATTGTAATACCTAGCTTTTTGATTATTATGATTTTTGTGTAAAAAGTCAACTGTTGACCATGGGAGTCAAATTTTGACAAGAGAGTCAATGATTGACAAGAAAGTCAATGGTTGACCCGAAAAATCGAAAATGAGGCGGTACGGTTAAATATTTTTCAATATAAAAATTGTACCGTGTAAAAACCATTTTTACGGATAAAATGGTATGTTTAGGATTCAAAAACCACCATAGAAAATCAAGCACATTAATTAGGTTATCTTGGGCCAAGTGGTTTCAAATTATAAGAAAAATTTTTACACAGTCCATTTTCACACAGATAAATTTTGGACTGCAGTTCAGTATAACAGTACTGAAATTATACTGTGTATTAGTGAACACAGTATTAGAAATATCTGTGTTAAGTTTAAAGTAGACTACATTAAGGAAAAAGCCAAACAAGGCTTTAAGATGACATCACCTAAGCTTGGAATTATGACATCATCCCATTTTTGATTTATGACATCATAAATGGTGGAAACAACTCACACCTAGCCACCTAGCACCATGCATGGCCGGCCACATGGAGGGTCTTTTGGCAAAATTTTGTGCAATTATTTTTGCTCCAAGGATTTATGAGCAAAAGGTGAACCAAAAAGATTTGCAATGTGATCCAAAACCTCACCTATAAATAGGCCAAGGGGGGTGGTCGGTTTTTAGTCCAAAAAAATCAGAAAAAGCAGCCAAATTCTGCCCATTTTCCCTCTCCAAAAATCTGCAATCTCAAGTGGGTGATTGAGTGAGGAAAAAAATTGAGAAACTTAGGGGTTTTGATGTTGTAGTCTTCGGTTTTCCCTAGCAAGTTCAATCAAAAATTTTGACAGTTTTTGGTGTCCATTTTAGGGGCCAACAGAAGGCTGCCAAGGGGGGGTGAATGAGTGAGAAAATTTGGATTTAAGAGAGCTTAGTTTAGGTGCAAGCAGCCACCAAGAATCAGCCAATTTTGGTGCCAATTGGTGCAACAAAACCGGCCTTGGGTGGTGTCCTAGGAGGAAAAGTTTTGTGAGCCAAACCCTAACCAATTTTTGGAGATAAATCAAGGTAAACTATTTTAGACCTTAATCTCTTTCAATTAAGCATTCAATTTGAAATTTACATGTATTTCAAGTTGAAATTGTAAGAGCATAAGCTCAATTTATTTTGTGCCCAAAGTTAGGAATCTAGGGTTGTGCTTGATCTAGAATTAGGGGTGGTTTGATTTTTATGTGCATGCTTGCTTTAATTTTCTTAATTTGCATACTAAATACTAGTTTATTATATGTCCCCAATCTGCCCTAGTGTTGGTGAATGATAATTTTGTGCTAGGTTGCTAGAATTTAATTAGTATGCTTGTTAGGTTTTGTGCAACCGAAATCATGCAACTTAGTTGATCCAATATCAATTAGGTTTGCATGGTGATGTTAGAAATTGTGATTAAAGAAAATTTACGCTAGAAAATCGCTGCATGTGTGTATTAGGGCTCCCGCGGTGGCTGGTTGAGCTAGATTCCACGTCTAGGACGTAAAACGAATTCTAAACCGAAAAACTGCCAAGCTCGGGTGGATCCTGACCAGTTTTACGGAAAGCCGATTCTGAGGCCTTTAGAGGCCGAATTTGGAAAAACTTAAAACACAAAAGTTTCTCGGAACAGTTTTTCCTAAGGGGTAGCGTGGACGGATTTGCAAAATGAGGCTCCAATGGCCTCCGTTTTTACGAAAATCCGAGACTAAACTGCCCAGACCTAGTTTACACGACCAGTGGGTTTCAAATTAAAACTGGTACGAATCCAAGCAGAACTGGGTTTTTCTTAAAACATGAAAGTTTTAGAATTTCTCAAGAGCAAGAACTTTCGTGAAGACAAGTTTTTCAAATTCCATTTGGATTTTTAAATACAACCTGAACTATAAAAACTGTGCAGAGAACAAAAAAATTCCTGTACAGGATTTTCTACAAACATACAGAAAAACTGTATTTTTACATCAACATTTCCTGTTTTGACTATGAAAACTATTTCAAAAGCAGTTTTCAGCCTTAAATGAGTTTTATAAAGTTTTACTTTGAAAACCTCGAATTTTGAAGTAAAACAAAAGATTTTCTAGCCAATTTTCCAAATTGGATTTAAAAGCTAAAGTGTAAAAACAAAAGATGACGAGTGGTAACCGGGAAGGATAACCGAGTTACTAAGGCTTAGGCTCGATAATAAGAATAGTAATTTAATACTAATCATATGGGTTTAATACCCAAGGTTACCTCAAGTAACCTAATGGGTCAAGATAATTAACCACAATCTCTAGGGTTACAATTAGTAACCTAGTAGTTGATCAAGGCTTGTAAAAGGACATATAACCATAATGTTGGAAAGGTTACCAACATTTTATAGGATTCTTATCCTATGTTCTTTCTAATAGCAGGAAGTAACCTGCAGTCGAGGTCAGAGTGGAAATCAACGAAGCCTGGATTACAATAAGTCAGGCAAGTATCGAACCTCACCTGCAGTATGGAAATAGTAAATACTATTTTCAAATGTGCTATGTTATGCTATGCTATTTACACTATATTTTCAAGTGTACATGCTATGATATGTGATGCCATGCGATGATATATTCTATGACATGTTATGCCATGTTGATAAGAATGCCATGTTTTTAAAAGTATCATGGTTTACAAAAATACCATAAATGCCATGTTTTCAAAAGTGTCATGGTTTACAAAAATGCCATAAATGACATGTTTTTCAAGAATGCTATGTTATGGCAAGTGTTAAGTATGATATAACATAGTGACATCATGAAGCATGTTCACTAATGTTAAACCATATGGTAAGATAAATCAAGAAAGGTGTCGTACCAACCTCCCGTGATCGAGGAGGCTACAGGTTTCAGTTGTGACATTTACCTTCCGTGATCGAGAAGGGTCAAGTTATAATTCCCAGAACTGTTAGGGCCTTGCAAACCCTAGCTTTATCTGGAGGCTGCGCGCTTTCGGTACATACACTATGGGCCCACATGTTGAGACAAGATAATAAGTTAAAGGATTGAGTCTATAATAAAGCATAAGACATTCAATCAATCATAAATGGTTCATGCATATGTTATATGATGAATGACATGTTTTTGAGATGTTCTAAATGTTTTGTGAGATTATATTTGTACTTGCTGGGCGAAAGCTCACTCTTGTATTCCATACTGTAGGTAAGAAGCCTGCAGCTTAAATGGTGGGCTATGCGGACGATGCGGCGGGTGAAGGGCGGTGTGGGATACCACTACGCAAAATTTTCCGCAACCGCTTTTGAATCTCAAAAGTAAATTATGTTATGCAATATGTATGAAGTTTAAAGACTTAAGAAGATATCTTCAGTATAGTATGTATACATGATAAGTTTTTCTCTACAAGATAACTTATGTAAATATGTTTTAAAGAAAAAAAAAATTATTCTCAAATTTTCAAGTAAGATAAGTACAAGTAAGTATGGTGTCGACTTGGCTTGGGAAGTCGGGGCGTCACATAAATTAACCCTCCCGGTATTAATCTAAATCTGATTTCCAATAGCTGATGGCCAGTCAAAAATAGAAATAAACATAACACACACATGAATGAACAAGAGCATAACATTATCTAGCAATCCAACATCAACATAACATTCCTACAACCTTGGTTCCATTAGGGTCCTAGCTAAACAATTTAGTTCATAATCGAGAAATCAAGTTCCATAATCCAATAATAATCCATGAACAAATCCATGAGCAGAATACAAAATGATTAATCTAGCAAGAGAGAGAAGAGAAATCAGCCAAATTTGGAAGCTCCTCTCGCTCTCTTGTTGCTCCTTGCTCACGCTTTCCTTCTCTCAGCTGTACTCTCTGGTTTTCTTTTCAGAAGCAGTAAAAAATGGGTACTCACTTTCTCTCCTCCTTTCTCTTCTCTTCCCCGAATTGGTCTATATGTGTGGCGGCACTCTTTCCTTTCTTTTTTTGTTTTCTTGCTAGGCTAGGGCAACAATGGTACACTTAGCAAAAATGGTGGGGGACTAGCTGACCACAAATGTCCAGCTCATTCATCCCACATGGTCTCTCCACATAATGGTCTGATGTCAGCAAAATCTGCCAGCGATGCCCAGAATTCCGCCCAGAAATGCTACAGCATAGTTGTAGCATTTACCTGAAAACACACCACCAGCACTTTAACGCTTTGGCCCTCAATTCGCTCTATGATCCTTCAATTCAAGTCAAGAAAAGCATAATTACAGAAGTTGACCATAGCAAAAGTAAAACTTAAAAAAATCCAAAACAAAACACAAAGAAAAATAATAAAAGTGCTCTTGGCTAAGCAAATTTGAACTAGAAAAGCATTGGATAACTCTAATGTCTTAGAGTTATCACAGACACACACACACACACACGCACGCACGCACGCACCCACGCACACACATGCACGCACACACGCACATGCACGCACACACACAATTCCACACACAAAAGAGTCAAAAACCAGCTGTGACTATGGGTTGGGCTAAAGCTTCTTCTTCTTCTTCTTTTCATCTCTTTTTTTTTTTGTTTTTTTTGTTTTTTTTTTTTCTGAAGGTTGGGCTAGAGCTACTTAATCAACGAATTGACCAATGAGCTCATGCTCTTACCGAATCTTATAAAAAAACACTGTTATTTTTTGGAATAAATTTTTATTCTTATTTTTAGGTAATTGTTAAATTGTCCCGTATTATTTTAAAAGCATTGCTTTAGTCCTTACATTTTTCATTTCATAATGAAGTCCCAAGATTCTTTTCTTCTTCTTTTTTTTTTTGCCCCCTTGTTGTAATATTGGTCAGATTGGTGCCTAGCTTTAAGTTGTTAAACGAATTCATCACGTGAGCTATACATCACCTAAACTTGAATGGGACTTCTTAATAAACTATCATATAATTTAAAGAATTTTAAAAAACTGATAAATCAATTTAATAAATGAAATGAAAAATCAAATAAAAAAATAAAAAATTGTAGTATTTGTTTAAAAACCAAAAACCAAAAACCAACAACTTTGAACTTCTTGTTGAAATTATGAAATTTAAATCTTAAATTTGATAGCTTAAAAAAAAAACTTGAATATGAACTTTTAAATTAGTTTTTGAAAAGTCAAACTCCAAAATAAAAATTTTAAGTATATCCATATGTAAAGGAATATGATATTTGCCCATCTTTTCCTTTTAAACTCGAATTATAAATGTGTAGAAAATTATATCCCTAGCTAAAAAAATTGCCTATTACGTACATTTTATCAAAATTTTTGGTCACCTGCTAAAAAAAGAAAAAAGAAGTTCTTTTTGTTTTTTTGTTTTTAAGAAAATGCAAAAAAGAGTAGTTAATATGGAAATGAAAGGGGAAAAGAAACATTTTAAAATAGGATAACGGAAGACTGTCGGTGCCAATAATTAAGTGGGATTAATTTTGTTCTCTCTTTTGATTTCTCTTGCATAAATATTTGATTAAAAAAATAAAAAAATATTTTTCTAAGTTTCTTTCATGGTTTATAGTCTAATATATAAATGTTGTTCTTATGCATACGTTCTTGGAAACTGCTTGCTTTCCATAAGTTTGTTACTTACAGAGATTTGCTTCTAATTAATTATGACATTGTATGATTAGCATATACTTCTTAGTTAACAAAAGACTAGTCAAAGATACCGTGTACTATGGAATAGAATCAATTTTGTCTCAATCTCTAATGTTTATAGTAACTAATTAGAACTAGTTAATCTTCCCAGAATCTCTAGACAATAGATTTAATAGTTTAATTTGGCTATATATGCATTTTAGACCATTTCTTGTAAGTATTAATGATATTATTTGCACAGAAAGAATATCATTTTTGGGATATTTGATTCTCAACGAGACAAAATTGTCAACGAGACGAAGTTCAACCCCTTAATTTACTAGGCAATTCTTGATCTCTATATTAACATGGTTTGGACACAGATATACATATTATGTGCGTGCGTGTGTGTGTGTGTGTGTGTATAGACGTAGGCATCTCTTTTGTTGCGTCTATAAAAATTTAAAACTACCAATTGAGTCGGTGATAGTGAAGTTCTTGTACCCATCCTTTTTTTTTTTTTTTTTTTTTACGGGAGGGATTCAAAATATATGTTTCATTTTAAAATTGAATGAAAAACTTTTATTAGGTTGTGCCTGCAACTACAATAATCTAAATTTTTGGTCTCAGATGAATATTGAAACTTGTTTTACAATTTTTGACACTATGGGATATATTAGTACAGCCGAGTGTCTCAAATCTAGGAATCTCTTCACCATGGTCGACTGAAACTAAGCCAAGTAATTCAAAGGCAATCGTGGTTGCGACAAATCCACAGCGTAACAAGGTGAGATCCCATCTTCTTCTTTATTGGGATAAGTATAAAATTAATTATCTGTAATTTTTGTCGAAATAATCCTATATTGTTGAAATATATCTTTCCAAATTAAGTAAAAATATAAATAAAAAAACATGAAATGAACATATTTTTATTTTTTTGAAAGTAAGCACTCACAAACGCACACATAATTAAGTAAATTGCCAATTTCGGATGTTGTGCATGGTTGAATCACTAGTAAATTATGAGGGGTTAGATGTGGCAATCCTCAACGGTCGATCCTTGCCATGATGATGGTTGCTGGTTGGGCACAGGTGGATATCATGCGGGCCTTTAGGGTTGTTGTTGTTGTTTTTTTTTTTTTTTTAATTTTATTTTAAATCTCTCAATCTATCTTCCTGAAAGACATTCTTCTTTCGGAGAAGAAAAGGGAAGGTTGGGTTGTTAGATGGAGAAGAAGTTGAGAACAACAAAAGGTTATAAATCAACGGACCCTTTATTTTCTAATCCTTTTTAAGTTCGAAAAGAAAAGAGCAGAAAATATTTGACAAAACAAATTTGATACCAAATAACCAATTTTGGTATAATATTATACCTTAAACGCAAGTCATCTTCTAATGTAAAATCCTAAAAATATAATAAAAACAAAGCAAAACGTATACTAGAAGGACAATGAAAGCAAACAAATAAAAAAACAACAAAGAGATTCCTCAAAGACATCTTTTGGTATTATATTAGGGTATAAATGTAAAATAATCTAGCTTAGACATTTTCTTTCCCATTCTGTCTCTTATGCCAAACAATATATATGAAAGAAAAGCTCAACCATTTCTTTTCCATTTTCTCACTACTATTGATATATTGCTTCTCTTCTTCTATATTTTCCATCTTTCTTACCAAACATTATATGAGATATTATGTGTCGTTTTGTTCGTTTGTTCGTTTGTTTGTTTTTTTTTTTTTTTTTGACCACCTCAACACTGGATGGAAAGTTGTATTTCGACAAAATACAAGGGCTATATTGCAATTATCCCTATGTATCACCCCCTTACCTTGCCTATCGAAATTAGTCTGAATTTGATGATTGTTTTTATTGGATTTGAACTTTTTGTATTAATGTTGGCAAACTCGATTCCTTGGATAATCTCTCCAATGGGAATAACAATTCACTTCATTCACTATCTGCTTCCAAAATCTTTTTTCCTGCAGATCATATATATGCATTGATAAGCAGTTAGTCAAAATTATGATTTAATAAGACTATGTTGGTCTCTGTGTAATAATCCGCAGGAGGATTATGTGAATTATCAATTAGTTAAAACCAATAATAAAACTTTATATCATTACCATTTACACATTAATCAGACATTGTATAAATTCATGATGTGTAAGTTATCTCTTGATTCCTGTCACCACTATTTATATAAAAATAAATAAATCCTGCAGGCTATGCTGGACAAAGCGTTACAGCTAATGCAGATAGCAGCGGCGGTGGGAAATTTTTGGGTCACTGCCCAGTTTTGCACCATCATGTGAACCAAAATGCTTGCAGATGCGCTTGCTGTGTGTTCTCCTTCCAGTGTGGACGCCTAAATATTGCGGATCGGACATCTTTCTTAGGCCATATTTTTACCTTTCGCTTTCAAGTTCTTGAAATAGTATTACAGTATCATTGTAATGATTCCTAGCTAGCTATTTATTTTGATTAATGTTAGGTTCGTAATTTTGTCATCCTTAATATACTCGTGGTTGTGATTGTTTAACTTTATATTATTATTATTATTATTGTTATTATTATTATTATTATGTTGAGAAAAAGATGATCAATAATGTCCTCACACACTTTATCTCCTATTTATTTGGGAATTTAATTGAACTATAAGTGGAACAGTACTAGAATTTGACATATTCTCTCATAAGGCTCGGTCAGGTTACTTAATTTATGTTCAGTTCTTTGCTATATATGTTTGAACTATTTTGTTTCCCTAATGGTCTTTTTGAATTAATTTTTGCATTATTATACTTGTAAGGAATATCTAAAGCTTGAGAGTGCTACTTGGATCTAGGAATGACAATATTCTCCATGGAGACGGTATCGTGTGGGGCTTCGATCCAAATAGGATAGAAATTTGGACAAAGTCTTTTCCTTCAATAAAAAGCAGGATGGGGACAGAGGAAGCATCCCGTCCCACCACCCCTTGACATATATATCACATAAATTTATATTATAATATTATAATATCATTATTTCACCTTGGATTAAACCTAATTATGATGATGACTTTATAGGTATATAATTTTGATAAAATGATTGTACTCGTAGAAAAGTGAACCCAGCTTTGCAAATATTTTCCTTTTACCAATCAGGTTAGAAACTTTAATGACAAATATGTAGAAAATTATAGAAAAAAACTTAAAAATAGAACAAGGGAAGAGTAATGTGGGTGCCAACTAATTAACTGGGATATTATTTCATTCTCTCTTTTGATTTCTCTTACTACATAAATCTTTAATTAAAAAAAAAAAAAAAAATCTTGTTCTAAGTTTCTTTCATGGTTTATAGTCTAATATATAAATATTGTTCTTATGCATACATTATTGGAAACTGTTTGCTTTCAATAAGTTTGTTTACAATGCCAGAGATTTGCTTCGAATTATTAATTATAGCATTGTATAATAAGTACATAATTTTTAATTAATAAATGACTAATCGAACATACCGCATACTTTTGAATAGAACCAATCATGTCCTAAGCTCTAATGTTTATAATAATTAACTAGAACTAGTTATTCTACCCAGAATCTCCAGACAACAGTCAGAATAGTTTAATTTGGCTAGTAATCCATGTTAGACCGTTTCTTGTAAGTATTAACGACATTTTTACACAGAATATCATTTTTCTGATATTTGACTGTCAGCAAGACAAAGTTCAACGCCTTTATTTCCTAGGCAATTCATGATCTCTATATTAGCACGGTTCGGACACAGATATATATGCATATTATAAATGTACATATCATATATACATATAGATGTAGGCATCTCTTTCGTTACGTCTACAAAAATTTAAAACTACCAATTTTGTTGTGATCTAGCTATTCATAGACGAGGTCAGAAATTTCATACCCTAATCAGAGAGTTATATGGATATTTATATGGATATGTATATACATATATATTTTTTCTCCACCTCCATTTCGTTTCTTTTTCTGAATACGTAAATGTGGGTATATTTAATTCCTTAAATCCGTCTTTATCAGTTTTTTTTCCTTGAATGAAAGACCAATGCAGACTATACGATCCTTCTGAGGAACTTAACATAGTTGACAAAGTAATTAATCTCAGCTTACAATTTAAAGGAAAAAAGAAAGAAAACTTATGTTTACTTCACCCTTTTTTTTTTTTTTGCACTGGAAATTATCTGATAGATTTTCGAAACTTCAAGCTATAAAATATGTACCATTTATATTTTTGCAACTTTGAGGATTAAAAATTAGGATCTCCCTTTTTTTTTTTTGGGTTTCGCTGAGACGTTGGCAACATTATTTAAACCGTACGTAGATGGTGGAAATAAAATTGATCAGACACTTGATTCACTAGTACTTCACATAATTGAGCAATTTCCTAAGCTGGAAGAAATCTTCGCCGGTTTGATTGCGGCATCCACAGCTGTAAAGGCAAAGTTCTATTTACGCTGGAAAAAAAATACATTAATTTGAGCAAAATAATTTACCATTGAGGGATTAACGTAGACAAAGTAATTTGTCATTGGCAATTCTAGGTGTGTTATCATTCTATTTTAGTAACAATTTTTATTATTACTAGTAGTCATTACCATCATGCCTATTACCGACAGCATAAAAGAGTTAGGCATTGATTGTTTTTTACTGAATATTTACTACGTGAGGAGTCTTTTGATGAAAGTGGTCGTAATTTTGATATTGTAACTATGAGTAATTTTCATGATAGACTTTTCCAGCTGTATCATGAATCAATTTTATAAAGTGATTCTCATTAAAACTATGAGTAATTAAGGGCTCGTTTGGGGAAATATTTGAAGACAAAATTTTAGAGATTGAGTTGGAAATATATGTTTGGAGGGAGAACTTTAAAAAAATTCAGTGATATAAAATATAGTGTAAAAATTTGAAATGTGTTTAAAAAAAAGATGCAAAATGGATCTTATTTTATTCGTCTCGTCATCGTAAACATTTTGATATAAGAATCATCTTATTTCGATTTGAAATAAAAAACTTATGGACTTTTAAAGTTTGAGGTTTTTGAAAATAGAAAAGAGAGAGAGGAATTGAGATATAGAATTGAGAGTTTTGGATCAAACGATAAAATACCATCTAAAAACTTCCGTCCAAACGAAACCTAAAATCATGTCTTTTACTATTACTATTTAAAAAGTTTTAGAGTTATGAATATTTTTGAAAAAATTACTTTATTATTGAGAGCTATTAACTGTTGAAAGTTGAGACAATCATACTCTTTGGTCATATTTTCAAGAAAGACAACGAAAACATTTCTTTGGTTTTTTTGAGGAAAAGAAATACTTTATTAACAAATCTGATCTTTGTAATAATTATGAGAATTATCTCTGTTAATTTATGTTATAATCTATAAAGTAATTATGATAATTACTGCTAGTAATTATAATATTAACCAATAATTCATATAAAAAAATGTGAGTTTCTACTAAGGATAGAGTTGATAATGTAAGAATACGAGACTTTTAAAATCTGATGTGTTTGGTTCTAGATATGAAAAGGAACGGAAATAAATTTTTTCACACATGACATTATTGAAGTTAACCCTTACCATTACCACCAACGTTCCATTCAACTGACTCAGTTTTCCACAGGAATATGAGAATTTACCAAATGTTTTTAATTACCAAAATTTATATGGATGCGAACCTTGATTAATTGGCCGTACGGTATATGCATTAAATGCTGGGAAGAGTTTCAAGAACATTTCAACATGAGTTGTACTTCATGAACCTATACATATCATACCCGATCAAGCACTTCAATATATTGCCTCAAATTCCTCAAAAATATATTTCCATTCTATATGTTGCCTCATTTACTGCACCATTAATTTCAGGTTTTTTATAACTCTAGCATTTTACGGGAGCTCTCGTGTCCGGCATTCCATTAATTTTTACTGGACACGAGCGGTAGTCTCCGCTCTCCCAAAATGAATGGCTACCGATCTCCTTGCTCTCTCGATTTCAATTTCGCCAGAAACCATTGTCGATGGCAAGAGAGTTTGAGCTTCCATCTCTGCCATTATCTCTGTGATCAATGTTGTCAGGGTTCGACCTGTTAAGCCTGTTCGAAAGAAAGAGGAAGGCGGCATTGATATTCACGTCGCAGTGCTCGGTGAGTTCAATCATGACAAGCTGGAGAGCGTGGTGAAGGGGCTGAGTTTCAGGGTGGTGAAGATGAAGGACGCTGAGGTGAGGTTGCAAGGATGCTCGGAGGAGAGGAAGGGAGGCTCTCTGCCATCGTCTGTGGGTTGTACTGCTCCTTTTTTCGACTTGTGTCGTGCTCATTCATTGCTCGTCCCGCTGGCCCGCACAGCTACCGGACCCGTGAGCTTTCCTAACATTTTATGTTGGAAGAAAGAAGAGCTGTATCGAGACTTTTTGTTTCTTCGTCCATATTATCATGTAGAGGTTTTGCTTTTAGTCAGTAGAATTGAAACAGTGACTTTTTAATGGTGTCTGGAATCAAATTTTTAAAATTATTTTTGAAATCAAAATAACTAAAACTATTAAAATATATAGTTTAAACCTGACAAGGTTTAAAGATCGTTCAAATGAGCTTTTTCCCAAATGCCCATATTTTCTGATTTCAATGGGAAGTTCTTTTTGAGATTAGATCTTCTAAGAGATTATTTAAATACTTCAAAAAGCAACATTTGAACTCACGATGCTTAAACCAGTTTCTAAAAAACTCTGTTAAATAAGCCCTAAATATTTGTATTGGAAGAGGCCTTCATTATATATTTTTTATAAACTAGTAATTTAGAAATTATCTCAATCTTTAACGCTTTGAACAGTTTAGTTTTATGCTTTAAATCCAGTCTTCTCAACTTGAAGATAGATTGCTAATAAAAGCGTGAATCAGAGTTCTATTTGTTATAATATAGATAACTAGGAAATGCAAAATTTATTCAAAAAGTCCACGGGAGAAAAAGTGACTCAAAACATAGTAAACAAGTTAACGAGGAATTTAAAATCCTTGTAAAGGACACTAAACCATACATAGGTAGACTACATTTCAAAACCAGTTTGCAACCATGGCGCCTATGCATGCTTTCAAGTAAACTAATTAAACAATCACAACTGCGAATATATAATGACGTGATGATAATACGAACCAACAATCAGTTTAGATGGCTAGGTATCATGACAATGTAATTTCATAATGCCCGTGGATACAAGCTAGATGTAGAGCAGTGTTTCCGTCCTTGTGTTGCTCGTTTAAAAGATCAGTGAAAGCTTTTGTATTCAACAAAGTCTTTACTGAAGAAACCTGTTTATGTTCCACAGCAACATGGGGGGGCATCCTTCTTTCCTTATCCGACAACTCACTGACATCTGGACAGTTTTGGATGAGTGTTTTTATCACGTTAACGTTCTGTTCCTTGCCGAAATGTGAAGTGCGGACATGCCATCTCCATCCATGATGGAAGCAAGAGGACTTTTGGCTTGTAAAAATATTTTTATGATTCTAGACGTTCCCATGTTTGCAGACTAGTGATGAGGCATCTATCCAATCTCGTCTGGTATATCTAAAGTGTCTGGACCACATTTTCTCAGCACATCTTCCGCAGAATTTGAAAACAAATGGAAAGAAATCACACGTTAATTATGATAAATTATATTTGATCTGATGAATACCTGGAATACATTTTATAGAATGCCCTTTCTTTTCTATCATTCTTCAACTTTCCGAATATACGGACATGTTTTGATTCCTAATGTAACGACCCGCCTAGCACAGGCCGTTACCATACATACATACTTACATACTTAACTTCTCGTACATACTTACATACTTATGAAAACACAGCGGAAATTTTTTTTTTTTTTTTTTATATGGCATACTAGTGCAACATATAAGAGTGTCTTTATCAAAAATATTTTCCATAACATAAATACGTATATCAAAACGCGTAGCGGCTACATCTCCCACATTTCACAGTTTGCCCCGCCATGCCCTTCCATCTTGTATCAACCATTGCTGACGGTTTCTTACCTACAGCATAAACGTAAGACAGTGAGCTTTCGCTCAGCAAGCACAACCTCCTATACCGCGACATCATGAACATAACATATTCTAATATATCATATCTTAACTTATCATGCATATCATATCATTACTTAACTTCATTCATCGTAACATAGCATACATATCATAATGCATGGTCCATTTATGCACATTTTATGCTCAATTCATTCTTAACTTACTTCCATTTCTTATCTTACTTATGGGCCCCTTACTTGTGTGTATGTACCGGGCGCGCGACTATGGAGTGGTTGGGGCGGCCAAACCATTTCCAACTCAAACCATAGTCCAACCCGACCTAACGCGGGTCGGCACAACACAGGCGATTGCTCGCCATCTTTCTTTTCATCTTGTTGTGTCATACTTAATCTTATAATTCTTATAAGATTTCGTGAACATGCTTCGTGCTTTAATAAACATAACATAGCATTCATCAATAGCATACCTTAACCTATCATACAACATAACCCAACATAGCATAACAACAATAACATCACATAGCATCAACATTATAACCTATCATCACATCCTAACATAGCATCAACATCATAACCTAGCATCAACATCCTAACATAGCATCAATATCATAGCATACATTCCTAGCATACATCTATCATACTTAGGCAAGTACCACAACAAAGCCTATGCTGTAGGCGGTGGTTGTACTTACCTCTCTTGCTATGTCCTGCTTTGAGCTGCTTCTTTTCTGCGTACAGCTGCAGGTTCCCTCCTGCTCGTTGAAGGACATAGGTGAGGTTCTAATTAGTTTTGCGGAAATGTTGATAATCTAATCAACATGCTTACATAATCCTAATTGTATGTCCCCATTTCTAAAATGTCTTACTGGGTTACAAATAGTAACCCTAACCAAATATGAATCAATTCTTTAAGAGGTTACGTTGGATAACCTCATGTGTTATACCGTTAGGGTTAGGTTACCTTCCTAACCTTGGACTTTATTCTTATCCATAATTATTAGGTTACTTTAATTAACCCTATACCTTAGCCCAATTTGGCTTTAAAAAATTCCATGTTCCATTTCTTTGGAAACTTGAGTGAATTAACCTTAAAAATCTCACAAAAATCCATATCCTTGAAATAGGTTTTTATAAAATCATTTAAGGCTGGAAACTGCCTTTGGAACAGTTTCCTTAGTCAAAACAGTGGTTTTGGGAAAAGATATGATTTTTTTTTCGGAACTTGTTGTTTTTTTTTGAAAATCCTGTACATGAATTTCTCATTCCCTGCACAGTCTTTATAAAACCATTCCAGTTTAAAGATCCATTCCGATTTTGAAAATATTGTCTTCACGAAAGTTGTAGCTCTTGAAAAATCCTAAAACTTTCGTGTTTTGAGAAAAATCCAGTTCGGCCTGTATTCGTACCAGTTTTTGTTTGAAACTGGCTGATCCTGTAAACTGGGTCTGGGCAGGCTAGCCACGGGTTTTTGTAAAAACGGAGACCATTGAAGCCTCAATTTGGAAAACTGTCCGCGTAGGCCCCTAGGAAAACTCGTTCTGAACAACTTTTATGTTTTACGTTTTACCCAGTTCGGCCTCTAAAGGCCTCAAATTCCACTTTTCCCGAAACTGGGCAGTTCACATCCGAACTGGCAGTTTTCGGTTTTAAGTTTGTTTTACGTCCTATTTCGCGGATTCTAACTCGACCGATCACGCGGGAGCCTAGATAACATACATGCAGCGTTTTCTAACGTCCCACATGAACCAACATGTAATTCAAACATGTCCATGCAAACCAAAACCCGTATTAACTTAACCTAGGTTTGCATGGTTCTAACTTTTTGCATACAACACATACAAACACTAAACTTTGCTCCCTAAGCTAGCATGCTTCAAGCACTGCCTAAGGGCAGATTTTCGGACCAAACCAGGGGACACACAACCCTAAGCATTAGGCATGAAAATCAATCCTACACAAGCACAACTTATGCAAGAAATCAAGCCATACACCCTTAGATCTACAAATCAAGCACATACAACTATAAGGGCAAAAATTGGAAGATGGACTTATGTCCTTACAACCAAATTGAACTACCTTAAATCTTAAAATTTGAACTCAAATAAAAGAGTTAGGGTTCTAGATTTTTACCTTGGACCAAAGTCAAGTTTTGGTCACAAAATTTCTTCCTCCCCCTAGCTCAAAACCGTGGCTGCCCTAGACCAAGAAAATGGTCTCAAAACTTGTTTTCGGTTGATTGAATCACACCCGAAATAACCCTAACTTTTCCCCTTAATTTTTCAGTTTCTCTCTTGGTTTTTCCTGCACCTAACCACCCGGCTGCAAGCCTAGAACAAGGCTGGAAAAATTTCTCAAACTCTCCCCTTAGCTTTCCCTTGCAAACCGAAAACTAACCTAAGCTTGGTTTAGGAAAATTTTGGTTTTTCTCTTGGCTCCCTCTCACTTTCTTTTTCGGTTTTGATGGCAGAAAATGGCAAGAGTTTGGCTAAGTTTTTCATTAAAAATGAATATGGGTCACTCCTATTTATAGGCAAAGGGGAACTTTTCAAAATTCAATTTTGACCCCTAAAGTTTTGAAAAATTTGCCAAATGGCATGCTAGGTGGCCGGCCATCCCCTTGGAGAACAAGCAAAAATTGTTCTAGAACAAGACACATGGCATCTAATGGTTGGTTCATGGAATTATGATGTCATAATTCCAAATAAGGATGATGTCATAATTATGATGTCATCCTAAGGCCTTGTTTGGCTACTTTTCTCTAAAATAACCCATTTTTTTGCTACACAGATATTTCTAATACTGTGTTTACTAATACACAGTACAATTCAGTACTGTTTTACTTGACTGCAGTCCAAAATTTATCTGCGTAAAAATGGACTGTAAAAACTTTTTCTTATTTTTTTCGAGCCCTTTTGGTCTTTAATCCTACTTGGTGTGCTTGATTTTCTAAGCTAGTTTTTAAAGCCTATTCATACTATTTCAACCGTAAAGACGGTTTTTACAGTATACTTTATTTTACTATACTGCAAAGTCAATCCTTTAACCGTTCTTGGTCAAACTCTGACTTTCGTTTAAAATCATGCACTTTTCCGTCCCTTTTGTCTAAAAAGGTCCGTTGCTAATCTACATAGTCCATTTTGAGTTTTATTAATCTAAAAACTCATAAAATGTAAGAGAACTCTTAACCGAGCTTCTCTTTCAATAATACCTCTATGGTATTCATTTAATTCCTTTTTTAAAAAAATAGTAACATCGAGAAATCTAGGTATTACAATCTACCCCCTTAAAAATTTTCGTCCTCGAAAATCAGAATAATCCGGGGTAAATCTTTCCGTTTTGCCATTTTGGGGTGAAAAACCGTAATGAACTTTAATTTCAACCCCATGGCAGTATGAACATTCGTTCATAATCGAGAAATGAGGCATCCATCCTGGTCTGAGATGCTTGATTTTATTGCTCCATGCTGTCTCACAATCTGAGATATGTAGATTTCGGTCAGTTTTCTGCAAATCTCCTTCAGGATGTCGGTATTCAGCCTTAACTTTCTGACAAGTTAGGCACTTTGACACGAATTTCGTCACTTTATTCTTCATGCTTGGCCATCGATAACTTTCTTAGAAGTCTTAGTACATTTTGAAAGCTCCTGGATGTACCAAATATGGCGTCTTATGGGCTTCTGACATCGTCTGATCCTTCGTTGCCAAAATTAATCTGGTTGTTGAGCTTCGCAACGGTCCGTAAAGGTTGAACTTTTCCTTGTCGAAAGGGCTAAACGTCTCTCAACGCTTTTGGGAAACCAAACTTAGTATTGTAATAACTTAAGAAATCCGTTTCTAAGATCACATCGAAATCCTAAAGCTTGATTGCGATTAGATCTACAAGCAGTTCTTAGTCATTATAATTACAAAAATATTTTACATTAAAATAAAATTAGATCATTCAAACCACAAAATCCCTTTAACAAGCAAAGAAATTTTTTTAAAATGCTGTTTTAAAAATTATCTATACTACTTCCTAATTTCTGGTCAATCTCCATAAATATTAACAAGTGAGTTGCACCAGAATTAAATAATACAATAACGCCTTAGGTGGCGACAAGTATCTATCTTGTCCCTTCATGCGAAGTTCCAGCTTCAGCATTTCCATCAGTGTAGGCGTAAATCCTAGCTAGGGGTTCAGGAGCCTCTAATCTTCCTTGTGCAATTGAGGGTCCTTCAAGCCTTGCTTGGACTGCATGTAGCTGACTGCTGGCATTCCGGTTTGGATACTGAGGGCTCTGGTTCTGGTTGTTCTGGGGGCAGCTTCGTGCATAGTGCCCCTCCTTGCCACAAAGGTAGCAAACATTAGTCCCCATCCTACACACTCCCGGGTGTTTCTTTCCACATGTTACGCACGCGGGATAGCTGGTGTTAGTGTTCTCGTTCCCTTGATTGTTCTTTTTCTGAGGGAAATTCCCTTGTTGGTTCTGGCCCGAGAAATTTCCTTTTCGCTTATTCCTCCCAGCTTGATTGGAACCTTGTGTAGGGCTACTAGATTGGCCTTTCGGTTGCGACTCTGAGTCTTGTCGAGGCTGTGTTGGCTTTGCTGCCGCCTTTTCCTCCTTTTTAGCCTTGAAGAATTGAGCTCTAGCCTCTTTGTCCTGGTTTATCCAGTATTCGGCTCTTATCGCCCGGCTTATGCAATCGGACACCAGGGTAGGCGGGCTGCTGCCAGCACTTACTTGCTTGGCGATGTCGGTTCTGAGCATCTTCATCATTCTTCGCACTTTCTCTGCTTCACTCGGGACCAGATCCGGGCATAACCGAGCTAGCTGTTCAAACTTCTGTACGGCCTCCATTACCGTCATCGATCCTTGTCTGAAGTTCGTGAACTCGTCTTGTTGAATGGCAAGGATTTCTCTGTTGTAATACATTGCTCGGAACTCGGTCACAAAGTCCTGCCAGTTCATGGCCGTAACGTCACGGCGCATCTGCACGGTCATCCACCAGTATCGCGCATCCTTTTTCAGGGCGAAAGAAGCGCAGAGAACTTTCTCTTGTTCCGTTAGTCGCATGAAATCCAAGATAACTTGGATATCGATCAACCAATTGTCCGCGGCGATCGGGTCCGTTGGGCCTTCGAACTCAGGCGCCTTCATTCGCCTGAATCGTTCGTATAGTAAGTCCTCCTCACTGGTTGTAGGTTTGCTTGCCCTCCAGCAGGTGCCATCGGAATGTTAGCATTCTGAGGAACTTCTGGTTGATCCTCAGGTACCGGGGGTACTGGTTGAGCTCGTGGTGGAACCTCGTTAATCCGCGGTCCTTGATTCATTTGAGCTATCTGAGCTCGTAGTCTTTCCGTCTCTTGCTGCTGTTCTAGCAGCTGCTGTTGTAGATTGCAACGATGGTTGCGAGATCTGGCTCAGGCGGGTTGAGTGGTACCGTTCTTCGTGGACGTACCATCTTTTAAATCCTATAAGAAAAGATATCATCACACCATTAATATCCTTTCTTTCATACATAACTTATCACATCACATCATGCCGTAACATCATACATTTCATATCATAACATAGAAGGTATCATAACAGATACTTATCATAATATAGCATATCTTTCATAATATTTATAACATGCTCTTGTTATAAATCCCGTATCTGTACGGTCCTTTATGTACATACTTTGTACATCGAAATTTACAATACTGTAATTACACATTGAATACTTCATACTTGTACGTACATATCTTTACATATACATGGTCAAAATATGATGGAAGTGTCTAACACTTTACCATCGTACTGTTCATAATAAAAAAAATATGATAGGAGTGTCTATTACTCTAATCATCATACATGGTTAAAAAATATATGCGATATCGGCCCTAACTAGACTATAACCTCTAGCGTAATCATCGAAACGTCGGATTCGGCGTCAGAGTCTTCATCCCAATTTCCATCGTGGAATCGCATCTCCTCGGGATCGCCCTCGGCGTCATCAATATCCTCCATCCAGTTACCTTGCTCGGCTTCGGGCTCCATATCGTCCTCGTCGTCCTCGTC
>CM046368.1:12142574-12164321 GCA_025413025.1 Ficus hispida | reverse complement strand
TTCATTTCTTCATTCACAATTGTGATTCACCAATAATCAGTATAAATGAGAAATCGACATATACAATGTAAATTACACGTAAAGACATAATTTATACATTCTATAAGATTATTTATGGTGTAATTGTTAATGTCAATGCTACATTTAGTTTTTTTTTAAATTGTAAAAATGGCATATTTGATAATGCTCTAAGTGTTGGGTGGGGTTTGATGTGTAAATTGTACAAAATTATATGGGATAGAAAGAAAAAAGGAAAAGTCAAAGGGGAATTTAAGAGAGCTATATATTAATTTATACATGGGTTAAAGAGAAAAAAAGAAGAAGTTTTGGAGATAAGCCCCTCCTTGAGCCTTTTTTATGCTCCGTCCCTAGTCCCAATTCTTATGTTGTGTTGCTTTTAACAGTCAATACTAGACTTCCAAGTCAACTTCAAAGCAGGAAAAAAAAAAAAAAAAAAGACTTCTAAGTCACCAATAAAAAAAAAAAAAACCAAAACAAAACAAAACAACTTCTAAGCTTCTATTTGAAAAAATTTTTAGGTTTAAATTGATTAATTTTTTAAAAATTAGTTATAATTTATATTGACTTTTTAGTAAAAAACAAAAATTAACTTTAGTATTTTGTTTGGTATTCCAATTAGAACTCAAATTTTTTATTTTAATTTTTGTCTTTTTATAAAAAGTTAACAAAAATTATAACTAGTTTTTAAAAATCAACCAATACTAATTTAAAATTTTTATCTCTAACTAACAAACAAACGGAGATAATTTTAGATCCGTCATTGTTAATGACCGGTGACTTGTGTTCATTTTTGTTTTTCTACAATTCATTTGAAAGAAAGGCGGTAAAAATCAATTACCAACCTAAAGTCTTCAAAACTCTTACTCTTAAATATATATATATATATATATATATATATATATATATATAAACATATGTGTGTGTCCCCACAGCCAAATACTTACGGTCTTTTTAATTTCACAGACAAAAAGACTTTCTTTGGCGTTTATTTTCAAAAAAAATTATGGTCAAATGATCATCTCT
Source organism: Ficus hispida (assembly GCA_025413025.1). Classification (NCBI taxonomy): domain Eukaryota; kingdom Viridiplantae; phylum Streptophyta; class Magnoliopsida; order Rosales; family Moraceae; genus Ficus; species Ficus hispida. The sequence continues at coordinate 12,163,277 of CM046368.1, read as the reverse complement.
TGTGTGCTCTTTCTCGCAATCACTTCTTCTCCACTGCTTTCTGCTTCAAAAATCGATCATCTTACTCTGATTGCAGGATCATCACTCTCTGCTCAACAGCCAGACCTCGACGTTTTGACCTCGCCGAACGACGTTTTCTCGGCGGGTTTTCATCCCGTCGGGAAAAATGCATATTGCTTTGCAATATGGTTCACCGAGCCATCTTACAACAGTAGTCGCACCACAGTTTGGATGGCGAATCGTGACAAGCCAGTCAACGGAAGAAGCTCGAAATTAACCCTCCTCAAGACTGGTAATCTTGTATTAAGCGACGCTAGTCAGATCAGTACTACTGTTTGGGAAACTACCACCTTCTCCCACTCGCTTTCGCAGTTGCACCTTGAGGACACCGGCAACATGGTTCTACGTAATTCTGACGGCGACGTTTTATGGCGGAGCTTCGATTCACCTACAGACACCCTTCTCCCAGAGCAACCACTCACTAGGTTGGAAAGCTTGTCTCGTCGAGAAGCCAGACGAATTTTTCCTCTAGCTTCTATCAGTTTGTCTTCGGTAGTGACAATACTCTCCGTCTTATTTACGACAATTTTCAGTTTTCAAGTGTTTACTGGCCGATGCCTGTAGATCGAAGGATTCAACTGGACCCGTCCAGTAAGGTCCCGAACGCCATGCTTGATTCCTGGGCAATTTCAGTTCGTCGACGGGTTTTCGATTTTGTCCAATGATTATGGTGTGAAGATTCAGAGAATGTTGAGGATTGATTCGGATGGTAATCTTAGATTGTACAGCCGAAAGAACCAAGGAGAGAAATGGGCTGTAACATGGCAAATCTTTAAGGGTCCTTGCAGGATTCATGGCCTCTGCGGAGCTAATAGCTTTTGTAGCTATAGTCCTGATTCCGGTAGAAAATGTTCTTGCCTTCCTGGACATAAGATGAGAAATCTTACTGATTGGTCTTACGGATGTGAACCGGAATTTACTCTTCCTGCAGCAAAATGGAGTCTAGCTTCCTCAAGATCTCCAACACCGAGTTCTATGGGTATGATTACGGCTTCTACCAGAACTACACCTTACAAGCTTGCATTGATTTATGCTTGGAGTCGTGTGACTGTGTGGGATTCCTATACGGGTATGTTTCACCCTATTTTTACTGCACGTCAAGAAAAATGGGTATCTTCGTAATGGATTCCAAGCACCGAACTTATTCGGAATCATATACTTGAGGGTTCCTAAGACTCATCACCTCCTTTCTTTCAAGAAATCTAACGAAAAATTCGAGTTAGATTGCTCAAATAACACGATCACCACTCAAATTCGAGTTAGCCATGCCAATGTTTTTGTTAAATCCATGCTTTGGTTAGCTTGTGGTGTGGGTGTAGTTGAGGTCATTTGTATTATTTGTGTCCGGTTTTTACTAGTAAGAGCCCGAAAAGCTCTAGTGAAGAGACGGGAACTGAAGCCCTAGCAGCGACTGGATTCAAGAGATTTAGCTTCGCCGAGCTAAAGAAGGCTACTCGCGGTTTCGCGGAGGAGATTGGAAGAGGCGCCGGGGGAGTTGTTTATAAAGGCATCCTCTCCGATTTCGGGATCGCAGCGATCAAACGACTTGGTGAAACCTACCAAGGAGAAGCCGAATTTCTAGCAGAGGTTAACATCATTGGGAGGGTAAACCACATGAACTTGATAAGAATGTGGGGGTACTGCTCCGAGGGAAAGCACAGGCTTTTGGTATACGAGTACTTGGAACACGGTTCCCTCAGGGAAAACTTATCGACAAAAGTCCTCGATTGGAAAAGGCGATACGAAATTGCGCTAGGAACCGCTAGAGGCCTCGCGTATTTGCACGAAGAGTGCTTGGAGTGGGTTCTGCACTGCGATGTCAAGCCTGAGAACATACTAGTAGGCTCCGATTACCAACCGAAGGTAGCGGATTTTGGGTTGTCGAAGCTACTGAATAGAGGAGGGCGTTGCAAGGCGAGCTTCTCGAAGATTCGAGGAACGAGAGGTTACATGGCTCCGGAGTGGGTTACAAACCAGTCGATCACATCGAAAGTCGATGTTTACAGCTATGGGATTGTTGTGTTGGAGATGTTGAGTGGGAGGAGCCCAATTGTGAATGAAGAAGATGATGGGATTGTGGAGACTCAAAGTAGAGCTCTAGTTGCTTGGGTGAGGGAGAAGGTTAATGAAATTAGCGATGGAAATAATATGGAATATTCTTGTGTGGGAAAGATCATGGAAAGTTGGATAGAAGGTGAATATGATAAGGAGAAGATGCGAGTTTTGTTGGGAGTTTCTCTGAAATGCGTGGAGGAAGACAGAGACCAAAGACCCACCATGAGCCAAGTTGTGGAGATGCTTCAAGGTCATTAGTCATTGGCTTTACACAACCATCTAGTTTTCATGTTTTGTATTAAACTTTATATTTTTATTTGTGCAATAATTGGGTTAAAGGGGGTTACTCTATATATATATATATATATATATATATGTATATATCTCCTTTTAACTTCTTGTAGTAAATTTCCAGTGTGTGCTCATAAAATATTTCCAGTACTAAATATTTCCAGTGTGGTTATATTTTTAAGGTTTTTTTTTTTTTTTTTTTTTTAATTTGAGGATCGTGAAGGAGTTGAGTGCTCCACGTTTTGTGAAGGAGTTGAGTATTGAATTACTAATATAGACTATAACTGAAAGCACATGGATAAAACTTTTGGGCCATTTGGATGGAATGTCTAAACTTGACATTTTTAGATTAATTTTTATCTTTTTCTGAAAAATGGATAAAAATTATAATTATTTTTTTTAAAAGTTAATTAATTCCAATATCAAAATTCTTTTAATAACCTCGGTTCCAAACGCACCCAATTTTGAACATTTTGTCCAATGATTGGAATAAAGGGGTTTAAATCTCCCTAAACTTCGAGTACATTTCCAGTGTGTACCCATGAAATATTTCCCCTTTTTTAATGCCTTGAATTTGTTGGCTCCAATTTCTTGTTTTGTTCCGGAACTTTGGTTAACATTTTAACCTGCAAAAAATAACAATATGTACAACACTCATATCATATCTGACAACAACGACAAATTGAAGTAACGACAATGCACACAAAAACGACAACGAAAGTTAAGGACGCCTACATTTGTCATTGAACAAATGAAATTTAAGTACGTTAACAAGTTTTTACGTATAAAGCTACGACACCAATTAGGAAGACGACAACATACATGATTGATGACGATCGCGACATGTTTCTCAAACAAAAATAACTCATAAATAATGACTTGGAAACAAATATGTTGTTAAATGGAATGGCCAGCACGTCACATGAGTAAATAGCACAAAATGAAGAATTAATGGACTTAAATTAAATGAGCTGGGTCGGGCTGAACTGACTCGTTTGATTTCTTTAATAGATGATTATTCTGTTCAAAATTGGATGTGACACATGAATTTGAGGATAAAATATTGGATCTCCTTTTAGAGGAAAGAAGCTGAATGCTTCCTTGATATTTAAAATACATATATTTGTGCACCTATATATATAAATATGTCTATTCATGTATATGTTACAATTTCCAAGACCCAATATGAAGCTTCGAGCGGCAACACTGTCAACTCTATCTGCATTTACTTTTATCAAAAAATAATTATTAACTACAACAATTGGTTTGCATATAACAACCTGTTACATTTTATATTTAAAAAAAAAAAAAAAGAGAGAGAGAGAAAAAAAAAAAAAAAAAAAAAAAAAAAAAAAAGAAACAAACAACAAACGAGAACAACTTATTATTTAATTTTTCTGGCCTTTTCTCAGTAGAGACAACTTTGAAATATCGCTTCCCTAGATTGGTACTCGATATGATGTCAGTATTGCGTGTTTTTCGTTGTAATAAACCTGTGCATTTACTCGGAGATTTTGTGCATTTTAGTCTTGACTAGACCTAGATCATCCCGAGGGAACAATTGCAGATTCATCCACTATGTGGCATCGGAATCATCAGGTAATAAATTAATTATGAAATACGAAAGTATACTTCTTTACTTGGTCTGCTCAAGAATTTTCAGCTTTCAGAAAATCAAAATAGTTTCGCATATTCTCATAGTACTATATTCAACCTTTATATATTTTGATGAAATCGAATCAGCTTCAAAATATTTTTAAGTTTTATTCATTCCCGTCAAGAAGAAATAACTTGAGTATAAGTTTAATTTATCGAGTCTTTTTTCGCTATTTTGTGTTGTAAAAATCCGTTATAGGATATAATTTCTCACATATGGCTTATACAGCAATACGTGGTTTCAATCCAGACATGCAGTAGTATATCACCTTCCTATGTCTTATGATTCGTACCACGGCATGGATAATTTTTTCTTATTATATGTTTTATTTCTTCCAATAACCTCATTAGCCTCTGAGGAAAAAAAAAAAAAAAAAGAAAACAACTCTTATTCTCTATATTCCTAATTATTTTAAGCTCTTTAAGGCCAACCAAGACCAAAATTAAAGATGAAAGCAGCCTTTTTTTTTCTTTGTTTTTCTTCAATAATGAATTTTGGCCTTAGGCTTGTTCAACCTAAAATTTAACATTCCTCGTGCGTGCCTAAACACATATATTTGATCTATTCTCTCTGTGTGTCTCATTTCGTGAGCTTCATAACGTAAAATACAAATATGTGTATATATATATATATATTTATCAAACGTCGTTGGAAGTACTTTATTAGGATCATGTTGATCTGCAACGAGGTCGTTTACACCATCACAGTGTTGTCCGCACAGTCCAGTTGTCGGTGACAGCAGCACACAGACGTATAAGGTTGCATATCGATGTAGAAGACGCTCAAGTCAAAAAAAAAAAAACAAGGATCGTAATATATATCTTTTATTTGATATAATTGTGATCTAGAATCTTGATCCTGTTATCTTATTATATGTTTCTTAATTACTGGTCTAATTTAGATATATGTAGCGATCCAGGTAACATTTTAATCATTCTATCACGTACTATATGCGCAGGTTCTCAAAGAAGAAGTCATCATGATCTGAAAAGAGTAAGTTATTCTAATTATTATATTTCTTTTTCTTTTTTTTTAAGCTATACTAATTATTAGTACATTTCTAAAATATATTTGCTTGACTAGCTATAAATTATAAACGGGTTCGTCAATTGATAGCTACAATTTTTTTTTTAATTCACCCTGGATTTCAACTACCTAACACATTAATTTTGAAATAATAAATTACTTGTTTCACCCCTTAATTTTCTTAAAAATCCCTTATAAATACTTTATTTGTTTTTTTTTTTTCCTTAAACAGTTTTTTTCTCTTTTGAAGGAGAAAAAAATGTTTTTTTAGTTAAAATTTAGTCAAAAAATCACAAATGGTTTATATTTTTAATCAGAGGTAAATTTTAATCTTCTACATACATTAACTATTTACGATATTAATTAGGTTTTCCTACACTTAATTAACTTTTTCCTACTGCCTTTTTTTTTAATTAAAATGGAGATGGCCGATATATATGTAGGGGAAAAAAAATACATATCTTTCATCAGAATAATACGAAATCATATAATTTTTAGACCATTACAAAGGATTATATGGGATTTTTTAAATCATATGTTTGTACTCTAAGTGGGTTTAGATCATTTAACAAATTTTTTCTCGCTTTAATAAAATATTGTGCTACTTGGTTTTTTCCACTTTTTCAAAGGGAGAGAAAGAGCAAAAGAGCATATTTGAAAAGAGTAAAATTTATCATAAAAAAAAAAAAATAAAGACAGCAATAGTAAATTATAGCAGAAAATTTTAAACATAATAATAAATAATGTATAAGCAACTTTATGATCATATAATATTAAAAAAATTTTAAAAAAAAAAGTTCATCATCTTCTCACTCTAACATGAAATCATGTACATAAATTTTTTTATAAAAATTACCCGTAAATCTGAATTTCTTTTTTAAAAAATCTAAAGAAATCTAGGGATTTATTATATAATTTATGATCTTTTAAAAAATATACTACAAATTTTAAAAGTGCCTAATTATGCTGTTTGCTACAATCTTTTTATTTTTAAATAAGTAAAAGTGATTGAAAAAGTATATTATATTTAAACAAATGTGGGAGCTCATGAATTAAATTACTTTATACATATAAACCGACAAAAAATTCATGTTGTATATCTCAAAAAGAAAAAAAAAAACAAAAAGAAAACAAAACAAAACAAAGAAACCTTGTCAGAAAATATTAAAAAATAACAACAAAAATTTTTTTTTTTACTTTAAGGGAAAGTGTGTAGGGAATTTAAACTTAGTAGGCGAAGAAATAAGAAAAGTAAATAGCTAATCAAGGGCTTTTTGAGAAAATTAAGGAAATGGGATAAGTAATTTTTTAAGTCTAAACTTAATTTGTTAGATGGTTTAAAATATGAAAAAAAAAAAAAAAAAAAACTAAGAGGTGTCAATAAACCCACCCATTACAAATATATATAAATTATTTTTAAAAAAAAACAAACAAACAAACAAAGACAAACTCACAAACACAATAATACATTTGAATGTTGAACAATATAAATGACAATATTTTTTTTTTCCTTCTTTTGCTGATGTACAAGATCGTTATACTTTTAGTAATTGTTTGTATTTATTTGTCAACCTTAGTGATTGATTAACTCTCACAAGGTAGGAAAAAAAATTATGTAGCTAATTATAAATCCGATTTCATGCTTCTTAACTTCTCAAGAAATATATTTATTAAATGAAGAAAAAAAGTCGAAAATTGATGATGCTACCAAAAAATAAAAAGATAAAAAAAAAAATAAAAGGTTAACTAAAGTTGCAAGAAAAAATCCTTAAAAAAATAGACCATAAACAAACAAAAAAATCCTTAAAAAAAATTTTTTAAAAGGAAATTGAATTCGAGAACATTGAAACAGACTTTACCCGAACCGAACCATCTTGAATCTTGATAGAAGTTCAATCCTCCTATTTCATTTGAGAAGTTCATAACAAAGAGCTCGTTTGGTGCACCATCTCCATTATCTGGATTTTAAAATCCCAAATGTGCATTAAGCTTTCTCCATTTTCCATTTCAAAAACTCAAACTTTAAAAGTCTATGGGTCTGTTTGGTGCACCAGTTAGAGTTAAGATTTTTAAGTTCAGTTTGAGTTGAGATAAGTTGAGTTTAAATGGTTGGTGTTTGGTAAAAAGTTTGAGTTGAAAAGTTTAAGTTGAGTTGAGTGTTTGGTGGAAAAGTTTAAGTTGAGTGGAAATTTAAAAAAACAAGGGCCTTGTTTGGCTGTTAAGAAAAGTGATAGGAATCAATTTTTTGGATTTTTTTTAGGCTGATATCATATGTTTTAGTAAATAAAATTAGGATAAGCTGACTGTATGCCAAAATAATAAGGTTGAACTTGAAAATTTGAGAATGCGAAATATTTGCCATTACAATTTGTTTGTAATATTATACCCCAACAACAAGTACATTGTTTGTAATGTCAAAATCATCAATTTGGCTCTTGTTTCGCACAAAATTCCCACTCTAGCAGCGAAGATAGAAGAGTTGGTTACGTTCACGTGGTTCTATACCATGGATATGATTGGTATCGTTCCCACATAGCATCCGCAATTCTTTCTCTCATCTGATTCATCGCTCCTGTGCTCGATCCATGCTGGGTCGTTGCTGTGCTGGGCATATTATCTTCTACCCCGTCGTCCAATACGTAATCCGCGTTAACGTCGTCGTTCCCACGTACAGGCACACAATCAGCTCCATACTCTTCTAGTACTGGATCCCCAACCTGCACCATCCTTATGAAATTATGTATAACCGCACACGCCACCGGAATCATGACTTGTTTCTCCATCGGATAGCTGTTGATGCCTTTAAGTATTTTAAACCTTGCCTTCCAGACACCAAATGTTCGTTCAATGCAATTCCGAAGCGAAGAATGCGTGTAGTTAAACACCTCCCTGCGATTGCCTAGCCCGTCACGACGTCGTCGATATTCCGGTAAGTGATACGTCTCCCGCCTAAATGGGCTTAGGAAACCATCCTTATTGGCGTAGCCGGAATCTGCTAAGTAAAATTTCCCTGCAACATAAACATCACAATATGAGACGAAATTAACCAATAAATTTAACCCCAAAACCGTAAATGTAAATAATACATTATTTTAACAATGGACGCTTACCTGGCGGGGGTACTGGGAAACCATGGAATGCTATTGCATCGTCCAACATTCTGGCATCATGGCATGATCCCTCATATCCCGCCAACATGTATGTGAATTTCATGTCAAAGGAACATGCCGCCAAAATATTCTGCGAGTGAAACCCTTTTCGATTAATCCAACCATCAGCATTCTCGCGCTTCGGGACACAGGGGACGTGTGTCCCATCAATAGCACCAATACAACCCTGCACAATCCATTAGCTTATTCACTTTGCGGACCTTTATTACGAGTCAAATGAAATTGTTAAGCGATAAAAAACAATATTAGGGATTAAGTAATGCGTACATCAAACCATGGCCGATATTTGCCCGCCTGCTCATTTATCAAATTTTGGACCACCATGTAGTCAGGTGGTCGGATGAATTCGTCCTTCAACGCACAAATAACCTTCAACACCCGAAAGAACCAACGTGATGTTGTTTCTTTAGAATGCTGGAATAAATACGAAACGTGACGGTTTGTCGCTCCTCGCGCACAAATAGCCAGGAAAATAAATAACTGCTCGTTAACATTCATGTTATACGTCGGCTTCAACAATTCCCGGCTACCTAATAGGTTACTTAGTACTCTGAATGTCGACGATTTCATACTGATCATTCCTTGAATGACATCATCGTGGCCATTTAAGATCTCCTCCACACGCATGCTGCCAGTTAGGATTGAATTATGCATTGGTTGTGGAACTCGTCGCCTATGGCGGCGACTATTTGCAACTGCCACCACTGCTAGTGCAAGAATGTCGTCGTCGTTGCGTTGTTCGCTAGCTGAGGGTTGGGTGTCATCTTCGTGTTCGTGTGCGGAACCTGACCTGTTCATTTCAGTCTTTTGTCCTCGTTGGAAACTTCACTATTTTACCTGTTGAAGATTCAATTTGGAGATATGAAATCATATTAGTAACATTCATGTTTACATTTAACCGTCGAATTCTTAACTAATTTCTCGGCCTTTATTTAGATCTGTTTAAATAAATAAATAAATTGTATTTCCTTCAGGTGTTTTAAATTTATCAATTTAAAAAATTTCACATGGTCGATGTTGGTTGCTGACGTAGGAAATTGGACGTTCATCCGAGCATGTTGGACATTAATACACAATTCGAACAATAGTTAAAATGCTTATAAATACAAGACGTAAATACGATTCAAATTCACAAACAGTAAAACATTAAATGTCAATGTTTGTCGTACAAAAACTAAAACAAGGAAAAAACAGCAAAATCCAACATTCTGGTCAACTAGGCGGTGGCATCTGGGAGGCCACAACAGAGTCAATAATGCCCCGTCGGTCGTCGTCATCAAGCAGGCAGAAAGGTCGCTGAAGCCGCTCATGCGAATCGAAGTAGTGCCACATTATCGTTCTCTGATATTGTGGAACACCCATCTCCTTCATGATATTCATGCAGTCCAATATGTGATCTTTCTGGGTGTTGTGCTCACTACTATTCGCCGATTGCGAGCGGCCGCGGAAATGGTTAACAATTTCATGCATGGCCGAGAATGTCATCTCATCCGTCGCGTCACGTTGCTTCCGCTTCCCAGTACTCCCCCGTGACCGCGATGGACCGCATTCCGCGTTCCCACCTCGCGTGTTAGCCCGCTTTGTGGACCTATTGTCGGATTAATTTCCTCCTCTAAGACCGGCTGTGTTGCAGACTGGTCCATGGAGAAATCAAATTCGTACGGTGACGCACTTCCTCCTCCCATTGACACAGATCCGAATCCCGAGGCACCTGCTGCATGGTTTTTTTCAAAAACATTGAAATACAAGGCCTTATTGCGAAGCCCCTCGTAGCGGAGATGGGTACACTCCTTGTTATCCTGAAAATGGCCAACCGATAAACAATTTAAGGTTCCGGATGTATTGGTCAACGAAAACATATTATAAATTTTAACGCTAAAAAGTTGAAATACTTTGAGGAAGCTCTGCCATGTTTCATCCGAGCAAACAACTGAATCCGTGTTCGGATTATAACCAAGGCCGGTTTGTACTTGCAACACCTTCCAACCCCTATAGATTTTCCTCATGCGTTCTTTTTTGGTTGACAACGTTGATCCGAAAGCTGGGACCCCGCCGAAACGAGTATTAAACTCGTTGGCCCATAACGCAAGAATGCTACTACTTGGTTGCTTCCCGCCAGTTGAGGACAAGTAGTCATCAAGTTTTTCAAGGAATAATTTTTCCTTGGCCTGATCCCAAACATAGGAGTCACCGGTCGCTCTGCGGGGCATTTCCTTCAGGAATCACAAATTATAATATGAATTTGTAGCCAAGAAGTCAACGGGTTTAAAGTAAATTTGGCTCAGATTGTATTGATCGACACATTCCATACGACGCACGTCACCGACCCGATACCATGGCAACTACCATGGCATCACAAACCGGTAACTACCTAAATGATATCGGGTTAGTAACGCACCAGTCATATGAATTTTATCAATAATGAGAATCATTTATCATCATAGCCAAACAAAAGGTTTATTCGCAAACAAAATGGTCAAATGCATAAAAGTTGGCAAAAATCCAGAAACTGAGCCCGATCACCACTTGGATCACGATCCCAGCTCCAAATCTGCCAAAACAAGCTAGCAAAACGAGTGAAACAAGTAAAAACAAATGCTGGAATGATATGGGTAGTCAAGTGGCCAAAATATCCCAAAATTTTGGCACAAAAGGTGGACGTTGTTGCAAACATTGAACAATTGTAGATACAAGACTAATTGACACAAGAACCCGGAATTCTGTGCAAAAAACATTAGAAAGAACAGCCACAATTTCTTCGTTTTATTTCGCAAATAAAACCAACACCCACCGGCTACCTAGACGGCAAATCCAGCACCCAAACTTTGCAATCACAATGCACACAGAATTATACATGCAAAAAGATAGTTACATATACATATATATATATGTATGTTTATACACGTATCTAGTATAATCTATGTACATAAAAATGAAAGATATATACATTGTTTCTCCTAAGTTCAGTGGTATTTGTACTTACGAATGCCTATGTTCTACGTGAAAGAGGCTTAGTCATTAGGTTCATAATTGTGGCCATTTAATCAGTTGTAGAGTTCCATTAAACCTTTCTGAAGAAAAGAAACAGAAAAGAGAGAGAGACAGAGAGATGTTTGTTGGAAAAAAAACAAACAAATAACATAATAAACAACAAAAAACAATACAAACCTACGCAAATGACAATTATCTTTGAGATATTCAAAGCTCATTATCTGCTAGTAAAGTGGTATCAATTAAAAACCAAATTAGTTTATTGGCCTTCCCGTGATAGGCTCATATTTGCCACCAAGTTTTGGCATTAGTCTAACTCTGTTTTGAAATTATGCAGTCCAAAATTGATTTGGGGCAATCAAATCAGATCAAATGTGTCAAAACCGTGCATGTACTATGGCAGATTCATCAAGTTTTGGCATCCCATCTTGCACCAATCAAGTCTGAAACCAGAATGCACACAACAATCCTAAAACCACCCATTTCCTTCTTAACTCCTCATTATCCCTTAACAATTTCTAATTGGAACATTTTTGTCCCGAAAAATTAAGTTGGATAATTACAATAAAAAGACGCAAACAATTTATTAGGGTCATTCGAGGCAAAAAATTTCTATGAAAACACAACCCCTGTGGAGTTTTTCATCTACATATCCAAACAGAAAAACCAAAACAAAACAGAACTGCAGCAAGAACATACCAACACAAACGTCCATGAAAAATCCCAAAAAGGACCGAAAACAACACCCAAAAAGGACTGAAAACAACATTTGGGGTAAGAAAATCCATGGAAAATCCCTCAAATCATGCATGTACTATGACAGATGAATCAAGTTTAGGCATCCCATCTTGCACCAATCACGTCTGAAACCACAATGCACAAAACACACAAATAACACCTGTTTCATGTGTCATTTGGTGGATCTCATCGACAAAAACATAACTATTACAGCAACTAGGAATAAACCGGGGAATCAAAGTAACCAACACCAATGTGAGGATTTTCCATCGTAGCTTGGTCAAACACAATGAAATCACTTGCCACGCAACACCCAAAAAAAAACCCCAAACACAATTTCGGCCAAGAAATCAAACATATATGAGCAATAAACGGAATCTGTGAAGAAAAATTAGGGGATGAAACACATACTAGGGTTACAGAATTCGAAGTGGATGAGGAGTAGATAGGGGAAGACGTCTGATTAGGGCAGGATCGAATGGGTCTCCGAGAAGATCCCCGAACTCGGAAGTAGTGGGTAATCAGGCGAAGGGTTCGTCTTCGATTCGCGAGACCCAACCGGCACCTCATTACACTGTCGGGGTTTGGGCAAAGGGCTTAGGAACGATTTAAAGCTTACCTGAGACAGAGGAACAATAGCCAGTCAACAGACCTCCCCGTAAGTAGCAGCAGATGCTCAGAAGGCAGTGTGGCCGGTCAGAGGCCACAGCGAAACTGACAACAGCACATGGGCGCCGGTGGAGAGGAAATCGAGAGGGAGGAGCAGGAGATGAGGCACGCGTGAATAGCAGAGTTGCAGGGAACACGGGTGCACAGTAAACCCATCTGAGTTTACTGTGCAACGGTTCAGAGGGAGAGTCAAACTGAACTGACTCTCCAAACAAGTTCAGTTCAAACTGAACTTCAATATACCAACTCGGCTTGTTGCACCAAACATACTGACAATTTCGGCCAAGAAATCAAACATATATGAGCAATAAACGGAATCTGCGAAGAAAATTAGGGGATGAAACACATACTAGGGTTACAGAATTCGAAGCGGATGAGGAGTAGATAGGGGAAGACGTCTGATTAGGGCAGGATTGAATGGGTCTCCGAGAAGATCCCCGAACTCGGAAGTAGTGGGTAATCAGGCGAAGGGTTCGTCTTCGATTCGCGAGACCCAACCGGCGCCTCATTACACTGTCGGGGTTTGGGCAAAGGGCTTAGGAACGATTTAAAGCTTACCTGAGACAGAGGAACAATAGCCGGTCAACAGACCTCCCCGTAAGTAGCAGCAGATGCTCAGAAGGCAGTGTGGCCGGTCAGAGGCCACAGCGAAACTGACAACAGCACATGGGCGCCGGTGGAGAGGAAATCGAGAGGGAGGAGCAGGAGATGAGGCACGCGTGAATAGCAGAGTTGCAGGGAACACGGGTGCACAGTAAACCCATCTGAGTTTACTGTGCAACGGTTCAGAGGGAGAGTGAAACTGAACTGACTCTCCAAACAAGTTCAGTTCAAACTGAACTTCAATATACCAACTCGGCTTGTTGCACCAAACATACTGTTAATTTCGGATTGTTGTGGGTGATTTGAACCAACTGCTTGAGCCGCAGGCGCAAGGACTACAAGGTTGAGTAGACTTTAGGTTCGGTTTGGCTGTTGTCACGTTTAGGTTGTCTCAATTACTATAACTTGACCCATCAGTAATGAGAGGTTAATGGTAAAACAGACCTTTTTTTTTTTTTTTTTTTTAATAATTCTTTATTGTTGTCAGATCCATTTAATTACTATCCTTTTCAATGTCTTTTCATCTTTTCTTCCCTCTCTTTTCATTGCTTCTGCTTCTTCCTCGTTTCGGACTCGTTTTTCTTTCTTTTTCTCTCTTTTTATTTTTGTGAGAGAAGTTTTCGACGGCTCCTGATTTGTAACGACGATGCTCTTCTTTAGACCAAGAAGAGTAGCTCTTTGGTTTGAAGTGAGATACGTATTTTAACCCAAAAAAAGAGAAAAGAAAACCCCAAATTTCATTTTCCACCGATTTCTTCTCTGATCGTCCGTTTGGTGAATGAGTTTAAGTTGAAAATTTTCAATTTGAATTGAAAATTTTTATTGACTTTCAAGAAAGACAAAAATTTTTTCAGAAAAATATAAAAACTTTTTAAAAAAAGATAAAAACTGATATGAAAATTTTAAATATAAATTCGAAAGCCAAACAGCCTGATAAAAAATAGATCATCTTTGGCTACAGAAATCCCAAATCATTTCCATTTGCCATCAGCCAAAACGATCAAAAGAGGAAATTCATGGAGATCCGGCCTCAAAACTTTGTAGGTCAAAGTGGTTTTCGCTTCACCAGGAGTACCGATCCCATTCATGATCAATATTGACTATTATGCATGAATGGGATAAGAAAACGAGAAAGGAAAAGAAAATTAGGAAAACACAACTTCTGTATCCAAAGAAAAAAAAAATGTAAAAAGTCTGACACCAATTAACATCCGATAATACTAGCTGATCTGTAAAAGAATACTGAAGTGACAATATATGATTTCGGGGACAGCAATTGGGACAACTTAAATGTGACCACAAATCTGAAGTCTTATTTGTCACGTTGAAGTAAATAAGATTAGAATTAATCTAGTATATCTTTTATTTTATTTTTCTCATCTATTTTTTTTAAATTATTTATCATATTAATTTTAAAATTAAAAAATTATTCGTTTTACTTTTTAATTTTCTCAAAAAAAAAAAAATCCTTACAGTTAAATTATTTTTCTTCCTTCTCTTTTTTTTTTTTTTCATTCTTCACATATTAAATCAAAACTATATCACGGTTTTTTTTTTGTTCAAATATGTTTTTGTTTTGTTTTTGTTTTTTATTTTTACTTTTTTTCTCACAAGATTTCTTTTTATTTTTTTCTTTTTAGATATCTCATAAAAATTATTTATCAGTTTATATGTTAAGATAAAAATATAGGAACTTGTTCTTGGATATATTTCTTCTTGAAACGATAAAATCTTGAGGATAATATAATGTTGAATCTGAGTATTCCACAAGCATGGTTGAAACTGTTATGAATTTATTTAATATTTTTATTAATTAAATAGAAAAAGCGCACTATTCATAGTTTACATGAATTCTTAATCTCAATTATTTATAAAATAAATAACTAATCAAATCAATATATTTGATTATATTTTCACATCATGCATACATGTTTTCCATTGCTTGTTATTTCTTAGAAAACAAAAAACTAGTTATTACATATAACTACAAAAACTATTGAAAAATAGGAATAATAACAAACAAAATAAAGAATCTTGTCTTAAAAAAAATCTTGTGGAAATGAATTAAAAAATAAGAACGAAATAGAACATTAAAAAAAAAAGGCAAAAAATGTATAGGGAAAAAAGTAAATAATTTATTTATAAGGGATTTTTTTTTTTGTGAAAAAATTAAGGGGTGGAACAAGTAGTTATTGAATTCTTAAATTAATATGGTAATTATTTTTAAAAAGTGAGTGGGAAAAGTACAATGAAAGGTGTCAATAGATCCACCCATAAGATTATTAAGGGTCCGTTTAGGTCACGTTTGGAAATTGTGGTTTGGAGGTTGAAGATGATTTGAGTCTTGAAAATGTGTGTTTAGTGAAAATGAACTGTTTTAGTGAAAAAGTGTAAAAACTTGAAACATATTCGGAAAAAAATTAGTAATGTGGATTTTATTTTGTTCTTCTCGAAATTCTATGCAATTAAGCAAAATCATCTCAGTTAGACTTAAAATGATAAAGTCATGGACTTTTAAAAATTTAAGTTTTTAAAATATTTGGAAAAGTGAATAGGAAAATTGGAGAAAAATAACAAAAAAAAATTTGGAAACATGTTTCCAAATGTGACCCCAAACATAGCCTAAATAAATTGACTGGATTTGGATCAGAATGGATTATGTTAAATCATGTTCTGTGTTTGGCAATGTGTTGGATTAGAAGCCTAAAAAGATAATCTAGTGTTTGATTAATCAACGGATAAGATTAAATTGAAAATATTGTTAAGAATTAATTGAACAAAAAAAATTACAAAAGTGTAAATTAAAAAGTTAAATTTAAGTGAATTTTGTTACAACGAAATTAATTAACTTTAGTAGTAGAATTGTTACAATTTTTTTTTTGGTTGAAAATAACATTATACAAACATTAAAAAAAAAGGAAAAATTAGGTAAATAGGTAATTTGTAAACACTTATTTAAATAGGTATCATGCAGTTACCAGTTAGTGTAGTTTTCACCGAATTTATGAATCTACTTTCAATCTAATGAAATATACTAGATTGCACTGGACTGGAGTACTAACGAATTGAGATTTTCCCAATTTAAGTGTTACGGATTGGGTTGAGGATTTTCAATTTTGAAAATCCATGAATTTGAACCATACATGCATATTTATAATTTTACAGAATGCAATATTAATGAGTGGTGGACATTGCTTTTTGTATAATTGATGTTTGTTTGTTATAATGGTACAATTTGGTTTGTTATAGAAAACTTATGATCCGTTTGGTGAATGAGTTTAAGTTGAAAAAGTACAGTTTGAGTTGAAAATTTTAATTGACTTTTAGAAAAAACAAAAACTTTTCAGAAAAAGACAAAAACTTTTTCAGAAAAGGATAAAAACTGAGATAAAAAAATATAATTTGAAATAGATCACCAAACGAGGCCTTAAATTTGATTGTGTTGTCATAAATTATATTTTATTGAACTATTTTTGATCTAATATGTTTAATAAAAATCAACAGTGGAGTTAGCCTTTTATTTCAATAAACACGTACATTAATTGTTTTTTAAAATTGTAAAATGGTAAATAAAAGATGTAAAGTTTAGTCGGGGCACACCATTGTAAAAACTAGCGTCCATTTATTTTAAAGTTTGAACACAATTTAAATATTTTTTCTACAGTTTTCTCTCATAAATTTTAAATTCAAATCATTAAACAAACATGCCCTTAATCTCAATGAGGCAGAACATAAGAATTATAAAATATTTTACAGTTATTTTACCAAAAAAAAAAAAAAAAAAACACAGTGGAGGCGGTTGTCCTGCCCGACCTCTAGTTTATATTCAAATCATTAAACAAACATGCCGTTAATCTCAATGAGGCAGAACATAGAATTATAAAATATTTTACTGTTAATTTTACCAAAAAAAAAAAAAAAGAAAACACACACACACACACACACAATGGTGGCGGTTGTCCTGGCCGACCTCTAGTGACTTTGTCACTGAGTGGAACAAAAATATAACGCAAAAATTAAGAATATTTTACAAATAGCAAAAAAATCAAATCATAGTAATAACTACTATGTATTCATCTTTACATCTTCATCTTTACATAACAAAAAGAGTCAATCCAATTATCAGACTTTCTATATAATTTTTAATGATTGACATGTTTGATTCTTTTTAAGGATTTAATTGAATTTCTAACTGATTTAATTACCTTATTTTTGCCTTCTATTTTATTTTCAAAACATGCTTAATGCTTGATGTGACATCTAGGCTTTTTTATTTTTTCTTTTCTTAATTTTTTCTCCTCCATTTGCTATTGGCACTTTTTTTGGGGTGCTAATATGTCCTATTAATAATAAAAGTCTCAAATTGCCCCAATCTTGTTACTTTTATTTATTTATTTATTTCTTTTTGTCTCTATAGAAATACATTTTCTCATATATATCGCCAAACAGGCAGTGCATTATTAAAACTAGTATGTCATAAAACTTGAATATCATTATAACAATCACCACATAATTTTTCTATCCCTAAATTATTATTAAAAATTTGCATATTTCAATTTTGCACTTATGAATATGTCATGTAGTGTAATTTTTCATATCTTCCTTTTGTATTTAGAGGAATCCTACTTCATATATTTGTAATTTAAATGTATTACCCTAATTTTATAATCAAAATGATACATATAAATTACAAAATTTTAAAAGTGGTATTTGATCTCCTTAAAACTCTATCGTGATGTGTGCATGATCTTTGAGTATTGGCACTATTATCCTCCAAATTTGTCGAGATATTTGACAATTTATCCTCTAAACTTTTAATTTTGATAGTTTATGTCATGTATTTATTAAATTATTATAATGTGTCTTATTTTAATTAACTTTCTGTTAAATTGATGACGGCGAGTATGTGCGCTCATTTGAAAAAGAGAATCCCATATCCCATCAAATTCTAAATAAAGCCCTGATGCAAGTCTTCCAAATTCCAATTCTCAAGTTAATGAAAAGCTGGTGAAATATGGAAGAAAGTTTGGGAGATAAATTATTAAAATTAAAAATTACGGGGTAAGATGCCAAGGTAGATAAATTTAAGGACACCGCTGCTTAAAACCCAAGCGATTGGTCATTGGGAATTTGGGCCTAACAATCAAAGCTCCAACCCGACCCAAACCCAAAAAAATATGCATTTGTGTCGTCCGACTGCCACTGTAAGCTCCGGAGTAGCCAAACTGTAATGGAGGAAGAGGAGCACAGGACGAAACCCGTCGCCGTTTTCATGGCCTTCGGCACCAAGGGAGATGTTTTTCCTGTTGCTGTAAGTCCTTTTCTCAACCTTTTCCACAAAAAAATATTACAAATTTTCATACTGTGTTCCTTTCCTTTGAGAACTCCGGTTTGTTCAGTGAGTGTTTGATTTTCTGGTGTCAGGGTATGAACAGTTTGAGATCGAAGTTTATGAGTGGAAAAGCAATTTTAGGAACTGGGTTTTAGGAAAACATGAAAGAAAAATAGAAAAAGTCGATGAGAATTCTATGCCAAAAATGTTCTGAAACTTCGTCTGGTTTTTTGAATTGATAATGTTATAGAATACAAACCCTTGTTTTGATTAACACTGGATTGATTCGAATTGGGGTCATAAATGTCGTACTTGGTTCGTCGTGACGAGTCCCGCTTTCCCTGATCATGGGATTGTTTCTGGTTTCTTGTTTGAAATGGATCTTACAAAAATGACTGCCTTTCAAAAATGAAATTATCCTAATGGCTTTGTTTTTTTTCCTTAATTTTATTTTTAATTTTTACACTGAGCGCCTAGCAAGACAAGGCCGAAGTCACTTGGCAAAAGATTTTTAAATAGTAATATGCAAATTAGACTTTCTCATTGGGTTATCTTTACAAAGCACTCTTTAGAAGATTGTTTTTCTGATTCTTATGCCATTTTTGTTCTTCTTTTCTGTTTGCAGGCTATTGCGGCAGGTTTCGCTTGTGATCAGAGACAGTACCGCGTGATTCTTGTAACTCATTCGTCACATGAGGTTTGCATTGGAGTAGACTCTTCTTAACTTCACTTTTGTAGATGGGTTTGGAATACTGATGATTAATCTGTTATAATTGAAGTTTTGTTCTCTTGGTTCCCACTTTCTCAGTAACAGCATGAATTATTGTATTTCTTCTGAATTTGGCTTTTCTTTGATGCAGAATTTGAGTTGTAACTTGGCTGAGAAATATGTTGCTTATGTGCCGGTTTCTTCGCCACCTATTCTTACTATGCATCAGAATCAAAATACAACAGGTTTCACCTTCTTTGTTCCTTTTGATCTCTTGTTGTAAAATTCTTAGCTGCTGTAGCTATTGCAAGTGAAATGCTAAGAATGCCATCGAGTAATCTCTTAACAGGGTATCTTTGTCTTGTCAGGTTCTTCAGAGTTGTCATTTTCGTTACAAAAAAAGGAGCTTATTCGAGATCATAGACAAGAATGCTATTCTATTCTTGAAAGATATTTGGACAAGGTCCATCGTTGGAGGGTGATTTTATTGTGATAAACTTTTTCGCATTGGTACTTACCTAAACATTACTAAATTTTGAATTCCTGAGTTGCATGTTTTGTTCTGAAGACATTTGAAAAATTGCAAGGGTAAGTTGCGTCTTGTGGATGCATGTGAGGGTGATGGATACTATTAAGAGTTGCGTTTATGAATTACGGAGAGCAGCATTTGCCTTGTCGTTTATATTTGAAGTTGGTAAATTTTTGGGCAGCTACAGAATATCTGAAGATAGGGAAATTGGCTCATTAAGGATCCTATCTTTTCTGACCGGAAGAGACACTATAATTTGGACACTATATGAGCTGAAAGCATTTGAAGAAGCAAATATGTCATCACCTTGGGATTTACGGAGAATCCATTAAGAGTTGAATTATTTTATAGGGCTAAAGTGGGGGCAAGTTTTAGAGCCTTTGTACCAAGAAAACTAGGTAAAACAAATTTCCTTAACATGGTGCAGTTTTTGCCATTAATTTTTTATCCGTAAGAGGTTTGATAATATCAGGTAGAGGAGTAGGCTGCTTGTGAACAGCTGTTCTGTGTAGACTGTGACAGAGGAAATATTTTGCGTTCTTTTGTAGCTTCTGACTTCTGTTGCTGAACCTTTTGAAGGCTATAGATTTCTAGTGCTTCTTGGTTGAACATTGATATATGAAAGCCATTACCTATTTTTGGTGTTTCTGGTTAGAAAGAAACTTATAGCATTTGTTATTGCTGTGTGCATATTGGAATGGGAGGCACATTTAACAGCTATATTTGACGGAATGGAAAGATGATATCCTTGGAAGCTTTGTCTGAGTGAATATGAAGAAGGCATCTCACTTTTCTATGCACATATTTAGACATTTTGTTTAGAAGTGTTTCTTAAGAGTGTATCTTTACATGAATAGAACACCCCTCGAGGCT